>JAVCKT010036557.1:0-11218 GCA_032273925.1 Rhynchotus rufescens | reverse complement strand
CCACCCTCCGTCGCTCCTTCCCTCCGTCCTTCCGTCCTTCCTTCCGTCCTTCCGTCCCTCCTTCCCTCCTTCCCTCCCTCCCTCCTTCCCTCCTTCCTTTCCTCCCTCGCTCCCTCCTTTCACTGGAAAGCATTCAGGGGCAACCAAGCCAGGCATGGACAGAGCAATTGCTCAGCAGACTGCACATGTAGACCTGTGGAATGTAGACATGAAGAATGGACATGCACAGGAGGGGGAACTACATTGCACATGATTCTCTCTATTCAAAGAGCCCTTGTGAGAAGCATCTTTAAAACTGGCATGCTAACTTCAGCTTTGAAACTCCTTTCCTCTGCCATGGATGTGTGAGGGCAGCCTGTCATTTACACAGAGGCCTCTCTGAGCAGCAGGAACTAACCTTTTTAATGAAAGTACCTGCACAGAGTAAAAGGAGCTCGGCTTTTATGCTTTTTTCTGTAATCTAGCCTTTATTCCTCAAAGGCATCTTCATGCTGATAAGAACAAAACCCCACACGCAAATGTCTATTTTTGTCTGTGTCACTAGAGGTGATTTCCCCTCTGTCCCCTCCTGGTTCTGGATGCCCTGGCAGCTGGGAGCAAGCTGTCACGAGGAGAGTAAAACCTTCCTTGACCTGTCGCTCTGGTTACCTGGCTGAGAGGACACACTAGTGAGGAATCTGTTTGGAAGAAATGTCCTGAATGTCAAGCTCTTTTCTTTTTGGTCAGACCTTAACATCTAATTTAATTGCTGTAATTTTTGAAGATTTCATATGGAATACTGTTCTATGAAAATATTGCAAGTTACTTTTTTTTTTCTTTTTTTTTCAATTGAGGGAAAGCCACGTCAATCTCATAGCACACTAGGTGAGCCCTGGAAAAATGAAATCTCTTCCCTTCCTTACTCTCTGCCCTACTTCAGTGCAGTTGGACCTAGATTTTCTTGTTTTACTAAATGTAAAGCCAAATTCCTTTATTCTGCTAGTCAAGGGGCTCCCCTTTTCTAAAGTGTGGACACATTCATGAATATAAAGGTCTTTTTTTGTGACCTTAGTTTGCAAAACTATGGTCACAAAAAGAACCCTACATAATAGGTAGGCAGTTCTTGGTGCCCTGTAGAACTGCGAAAGACAGGGTGGCGAGAATGGCATGGCATAACTTGCTATGTCAGGAACCTACTAGCAAAATCACCTTGGCTAGAGGTTGTGAGGGTTATGGTTGATCCCACCTCTCCATTAATTCCAGCAAAGTGTGTAACTCAAGACTACTGCAGCACAAAGCATACTCAAATAATAAAGATTTAATATTCTGCTGTGATTCTGTTGAGCTTCAGTAATTGTCTACACCTTTGGTTATCCCCGATAGAATAATCTACTTACCCTAAATAGCAATGTTTAACTGAGCATTAAGTTAATATATGTATGTGGTGGAGAAATATTGATGTCAGTTTATAAATGAAGTCTGACCTAAATAAGAAGGCTTTCATATATGCTGACAGCACCAACCATATTACAATTATAAATAAATGAAACATGGGCTTGTTGTTGATAGCACAGGTGTGGACATGAATAAGGTATAAAATCAGTTTACTCTCCTTCTCTTGTGAGAACAGTTATATTTGTATAAGGGATTTAATTTCATCCATATTAGAGAAGCTATGCTGGTTTTAGTCTTCTGTAGCTGGAGGACCAATGCTGCTGTGGATGATGACTTCAGAGACAGAACATCCTTTGCATTTTCTCTGTAGTTAACAAAATATACACAGAAATGAAATAACATGCATTAATAATCTCTGCTACTTTTTATGTCAAGTGCAGAATAGAAAGTCCACTGCCAATAGTAATATTGCCACATATTGCTCTAATTTAGAAAGTTCATAAGCCACTAAGATAATTATTTCTACCCTTGCTTGACAGTAAAATGTGAAAATACATTTTTTTATTATCAATTTACATTTATTACATCATGCATTATTTAGTCAGAAAGTATGGACTTCTTGAAATGATTGTTCTCCATTGATTATTTTGTTGTGGCCAGAAGTTTCCTGATTTCTGAAATAATACATAGTGATACTTTATTAATGGTGCATATTTTGGGTATAGTGCTCTGCATCTGAAGATGTTTCACCTAAATTAAATTAGTGCTTACATTAAATGTATTTGTAGTGTGATTGCTGTGTTGAGTTGACTTTCCTTCTGATATATATTGATAGTGATGATTCTCCCTTTAAATGAATGGAAAATTAGAGTCTTAGAGAGGCTGGAAACATGATGTATCTAAGGTAAGGAGTCATATAGTAAATACTCTTTATGCTATGTGATTTAAAAATGATATTTGTCCTCCTCAGAGAAGGAGCTTTCTGTGACCCAATCAGATCCATTCAGGATCAGATAGCAAAGATGCATTTAGGATTGCTTTGCAAAATCATTAGTGAACTTGCAATTAGATATTAGAGGATGATCTGCACATAATTCACAGTCTCCTCCCTTACCCTTAAATGTACCTTGTACTTAATGTAAAAGGTACATCTACCTTGGCCATGACCGCAGCTGATCTGCTCACTTTTCCTGGCTCAGGATCTAACAGCTATACAACATATCTGTTCAGAGTGGGTGTGAAGAATAGTGGGTCCAATAAACATTGGGAAAAGTGAGATAACTAAGAGGTGCAAAAAAATGAGAAGTAATATTTCATGGGAATAATAATATAGTTACTCTTACAACCTCTTCTCTCTTTCACTTCTCAAGGATCCCTGGTCTTGTACTTGGCATGACAAGTGGTATTAGTGTGCTTCCAGAACCATGCCAGGGCACTGGTTGGGTTTAAATTTAAAATTTTGAACTCTACATGATAGATTTTGTTATATGTTTTTATTTCTGAAGAAGGACTTAATTAAATGTTTCTTATCCAGCATTTCTTAGGCCTAATACTATTCCATTTGTAGGATTTGAAAGAATGGCTGCCCAGACCAAATGGCCAAAGGCTGGATTATTCTGAATTCAGGGAATACTTGGACAAAACTGCCTTTTATCAGAGGTGTGTAATTCTTCTAAAGCAAAATTTTTCACAGGAAAAAGAGACTGTTTCTGTGAAGAATTAGAGGTACTGTCCCCAGAATAAGCAAGAGCTGCCTGTTAAGATAATAAGGATCAGAGATTCACAGTTTCAAAATCTGAATCACTAATTCTTGTCAGTGACATAAAGCTCTACTACTGGCTGAGTTCTTACAGGATCTGCTTGGCTTTTCTGCCATAGTATGTATTTTATCCTGTATAGCTAATAAACTGCTAGCTGAGATTCAATCTGGTCTGCCATAACCAGAGATCCATTGGGAACTCAGGCCTTATTTTGTCACGATTTGAAATGTCTCCTTTCACTGCTAATCCACAAAGATACTTGCAATTGTGGACCTCAAGGCAATAAAAACACTTTCTGCTTAGACATAGTAGAGCTAGTTTAAAAGCACCAATATTTCCCCATCTGCTTTATTTTCACTTTCTGTGAACACTCAAGTGGAAAAAAAATTATCCTCTACATTTGTAGAAAAGTATTTTAGCTATTTGTTTATTTAGAAGTATTCTTCTGGAGTGCATATTACATTTTGCCCAGGCAAGCACTGTTGCTCAAGCAGCTTGAATATGCACTCAGCTAGGTAATAAGAATAATACCATGTGAAATCAATGTCTGCTAAGTAAATGTGGTTCAAACTTGAAACATTCTCGAGCAATCCAAAGGTAGATTTTTTTTTTCTGACTAAAGAATAAATTGGAACCAGTCTAACAGCAGCTATTTTGCTAGAGAAAAAGCTAATTTTTATAAAACCAGGATTTTAATATATCTGATTAGTTCTACATCAAGGTAGTATCTCTGATTTAATGCTAACTTAAATTAGTCAAAAGTAGCTTTATGCCTTTTCCTCATATAAAATGTTCCATGTGATTAAACCAATTTCTGTCCTTAGTCGTGACATGCTTTATTGGTTAGAAAGTACTTTGAGTGCTGAAAGGTAGGCTTATCTATCATTAAACATTGCTGCAAAGAGATCTCACATAATTTTGTACTTTCTTACTGCAGAAATATCTGTTCAATATTAGCCCTGAAAGTTTCCAGCAAGGAGGCACTGGGACACTGCAAGGGTAGAAAGGGACCTTGAAAGCATAATAGGAACAGAAATAAACAATGCAAAAATTGCACAGGAACTTCTTCAAGGTCAGGCAAGGGTACTTTACACCCAGATTTAGATGTTACTGTGTGCAGTTTGATTGAAAAATAGGCTTTGCTTTCTGGTATACATGTAAGACGCAGAAAAACGATGGCTAACAGCATTCAGCCGAACTCCCTGAGATTCTTCTAGAAATAATGCTTCTTCAGGACCCAGCTTTGTCACTTGTACTTAGCCTTTGTGCTACTAAAATACACCAATTTCACACTGAGTCCTCAGTTTAAGGACTGTAGGCTTGAGTCCCATGAAAGCAGTTGGAGGGAAGAATCCCTAGTGTATAGAAAATACAGCAGGCTGTCCAATTATATCACCTAATTCCACCGTGGCTTGTCTCAAAATGGCTGTAAGGGATAAAAATCCTCTCCAAGGAGCAGTTCGGTGGCACTTGGTGTTCCTGAAGAATGCAGTAGGTAGCAAGGCTCACAGCATGCCCACAAAAAGCCTGCTGTACTTTAGGGGGCTACCTCTGTGTGGTATTCGGTATGAAATGAAAAAGAAAAATAGGAATATTTCAGCATGGTAAGCAATTCTGAGCAGCTACCATTACAATCAGGACAAGAGTTCAGTTTCATGGGAAAGGAAGGAGTTGTAGTGCCGATGACAAGCTGGCAAGTCCCAAATCAGAGCCCCCACCTCTTGCCACTTACCACTTGGATAAGGGTACACCATTCCCGACTGGCAGCCAAGCTGCGAGGCCATCGTCAAGCGTTCATTATAAGCAATTTGAAAGCTGTATTGAGGAGGGGAAAACAGTATTTACCTCCATTGATATTAGGCTGCAGTCAACATCTTTAATACATAGTGTTAAATAGGCAATTAATAGACAAATATTTCCATATCTAGAAATATGGCAGTATTCCAGCTAATCTCTAATGGTACAGAGCAATCAAATTAGGCTTATTCATATATAACTTCATATGCAAAGGCAGTGTATTTACTACACATCTTTCATGTCTTGTGGTGCATTTTCTTTTATCTTTTAATTTGAAAGTAAACACCGATAGATCCATCACTCAAAAACAGTCATAAACTGAAAATGAAGAAAAAAATGTTGTAGATTAAATGTGTTTCCTGTGTGCTCTTTTCTATCATCATACACCAGGACACTGTTTCAGTATCAATGAGGTATGGCAGTGAAAAGGAAAAATACAGAGAAAACATTTGTATTACAGAGCAGTGCACAACCAGGGCTGTACATGGAGTGCAAAGCCAATCCAATGAATTTATGCACCAAAGTCAACAAATAAACTGATCGGCAGTGTTTACTGATAACAACCACAATCTCTGTTATACTCAGCCAAAGCAATCAAAACTCAGCAAGCATGAAGGGATGGTATGAGTAAGACCCACAGTTAATGGATGAACAACAGCGACCGCTCAAGCTTGGAGAGAGCTTGCTCACCAGAATTTGAATCTCCTCCATATTATTCGTGGTAGAAATAGAAGTGGTTTCTTCATGCAGAGTTAGAGATAACCCCCAGAATAACTTGTAAAGAGTAAATGCTAGTCTTTGGGCTATTATACTGTGTTTCAGCTTGTTTACCTGGCAGCGTTACAGAAGACTGCAATTCTGTGAATCATGAATATGATTCATAACAGCCAAGCTGACCTTTGAAAATTGGGACTAGGCAAACATATCAGAAAGAGATTCATGCTCATACACACAATCTGATAAAAACAAATGAATTATATTTGCAGAGCCTGCCAGTCTATTAAGAGTTTGCCTTGATAGCCCTGTAGGCCCAAATGTGTCCTCTTCCAAAGTAAGCAGTCATGTATAAATTTCCCATACAGAGGTATATTCTCCAACATTTTGGTTGCCCACTCAGATGACTCCCTGACAAATCTGTATGCAGACTGCAGGGCTGCCAGTTCCAGGAGTCTGTGGTACAGAAAACCATGCACATGCTTTTGCAGGATGTAATGTGGTTATAAAGATCCTGACAGCTTTCAAAGCCCAGCTGATACAAAGAGGGAGAAAGATGAAGGAAGGAATGAAAACTGTGGCGAATGTGTAAACTGCATAATGACTTTGTGTTATCACCTATAGCTGAGCTTGACCCAGGGTTGGCAATGGCCAAGTTTGGAGCAGGCATCAGGACTTGATGACCTTCCATTCCAACCAACAGCTCTCTGGTTCTGTGCAGAGGCACAGAAGGACTGGATCTGAGATGACAGGGCAGTGAGTAGGGTTGGTGACATGCAGTCTGTCAGGTTGCTGTGCAGTAACTGCCATCAAGAAAGCTCTAGAAAAATACTGTTTTTAATGGCTTTATCAATCAGCAAATGTAGACAGTTTCAGCAAAGTGGTTCCCAAGACCTGCAATCTAGCTCAGGTTCATATGAAATCTTAGGATCTAGAAATGCTGGAGGATACCTTAGACGGTATTTGTGATCAGGAATCCTTGACATCAGTTGAAAACGTGCCCGATCACAGCCATGGAGTCTGTAGTGCTGTGAGAGAAAGTTCTTTCAAGCAGCTCTGTGAAAACCCTGCGCCATTACTGTGTCCATGCCTTCAGTTTATAGCTAAGCTTTTAGAAAAATTGGCACATGCATTATGATACTCTGGCTTCTTTCCATGGTAGTATTTTGGTTGCTGTATAAACCAGCATAAAGCACTGTAGAACCTTTCTAAAAGGAAAAAGCTATTTAGTATAAAAAACTGTTTCTTTTTACTCTTTTATTCCAAATAGCAAGGAAAATAAGAAAAACTGAGAACTGTATGTCACTGAAAGACATGAGGTTTGTTTAGAGCTATATCAGTGGTTATTTTGGACCTTTATAGCAAAACAATATCATTTCCTCTATTCACATTCATGACTTACTAACATGTTTACTTTTTCAGCTGAATATTTCCATTCTTGGCTATGCTGAACGTTGATAGCCTCTTTACTGGATGTAATACTGAGCAAAATCCCTTGAACTTTTTGAATTAGCTTAGGTTGAAAAATATAATCCATTATACAAATATTCTCCCCATGTTTACAATAATATTAGACAATAAGCTGAAGATGAAAGCTGGGCCTGGATAATAATAATTGGTAAGGATATTTTTGGCTGGAGATAAAGGAGGAGGGCTTAAAATAAGACAATTTCTGTGTATGCTAACTGGGTGTTTTGCTTAGATTATAACCTAGCGCAAAGAACCACTTGCAACCATATCTATAAAACACTTTTCTCAACCTCAGCGGACTGAGATTGGGACTAATACCCTCAAACTGAGATTAGCTACTTAAAAACATTATAAAGAAGTGAAGCCAGAGTCCTTTAAAATCATTTTAAGACAACTAAGATACCATTTGAATGTAGCCATGGATATGTGTGTTTTTACATGCCTCTGTGTGTGTGTGCACACTCCCTGCCATGCTCTGTCTGAAAAGAATTAAAGACATATCTACATCTCTTCACCACTTCAACCTCCATTGTTCTTCATATTATCTTGGGTGTCTTTCACTGAAAGCCACACTCTGTACACTGATAGACTGTCTTTACACGAGTGTTAGTAGTCGAAGCAGAGATTTTGCTTATTTCCTGGAAGATCTGAGCTTTAGTTCACAGCTGGAGTCATTTAAATTGAAACATCTTATTCTGCACAAGACTTTTTTTCTTGGAAAAAAGAAAAGTTGTAGTAGACTAAGCATAAATAACTTCACAGTTTCTTTTTTTATTATTCTTTTCAATTTAAACTATGTACTTTCACATAGCTATTTTAGCCTGTATTTTTTTCGGGACAGTTAGTAAGGGGTTTCACCAAAAATTAAAGAAGCAAGAGATCATCCCATCCATTCTTTTACTCACAGCAGGATATTTGTACCATTAACTGGCAGATACCATCCTATTCTGAGAGATTTCTCAGATATTATATTTCCTTACCTTGCTATACTTACCACGGAAATATTTTCCCTGATGTCTATTGCTGAATTTCTCATATTGCAAGTTAGGTCTATCAGTATCCACTTTCATTCTTTTTTTCTTACTTTTCTTTTTTCTTTGCTAATCGTGTGCCTAAAAATGAACACAGTACTTCAACCTTTACAACTGCTGAACAGAAAAGAAAAATGTCATGTTCTTGCAGGTTATGCTCCTTTTTATACAGTCCAATATTCTACATAACTTTTTTTTTAGCAAGGTCCTGGTACTGTTTACTCAGGTGACACACAAATGAGGGTTTTTTTCCATAGAACTGCTACCTATCCAGATGTTCACCAGTGTGCTCATGCAACTGATTTGCTCCTACCTAATTTAGAAACTTTTCCTTGCCCTTAAGAAATTGGAGTTCTGTTTTTCAGTTTGTGTTTCCAATTTTTTATGGTTTTCATTCTTTCTTCTCTTTCATTTTTCTCATGTTAGTGTAACCTGTAAATTCAGTAAACACAGCTCTTTTCCAACATTCAGCTCATTACTAACAATATTGAAAGCTAGCTGACACAAGACAGATCTGTGTAAAACCCCATACAAATATCATTAATAACTTCCCCGAACACTAGTATTTTTTCAGACTATTTTGAACTGGTGTTTTACTTACAATATTATTTGCATATGATGCAAAAAAAATTAATATTTCTGAATTGATATCTCACCCTACTGGCTGCCTTCTGCAGGAACACAGCATGGACCCCAATCTGAAGTCATGGAGTGCATGCTCTCAGCCTCTCAATATGTGGAATTGCTTTGCTGCAACTTCAGAGATACTAACACAGGGGTTTGTATTCTTCCTTGCTTGTTTGGAAAAAAAAAAAAAGATAGTAGAGTGGTTCTGTTTATTTTTTCATGGCAGATTTATATTAAAGTTCAGGTATTCCCTGAAGGTCAGGAAGATTTGGTTGAATACAGAGTACTCTAGGACTGATCGTGTGTGAATATGCCATATGATAGACTTAATGTATTACAAAAGGTCACAGACCTTTCTGCTGCCCTTCAGTCAGTCATGATAGCAGTCTGTGGTACGCACCCGGTAGAAATGCACTCCATTTAAGCTTATAAGCTTAATAGTTTATAAGCACCAGTGCATAGAGCTATGTTGTTCTCTTTTTTTCAGCCCTTCTTGCTTTACATTTCTATAGAGTATATACATCCCAAGGCGGTTGGGATACAGATCTTTTTCTAGAAGTTTTTCAGTCTGGAAATTCAGTCTTACTTGCTGTCTATGGTTGAGAAGGGATGCTTGCTCCTTGGAAAATGCTCAGGACAGCTGATGTGTCCTTGCCCTGCATCAGTCACTGCTCAGCCTCCAAAGGGTTAGATATAGAATAGATTCAGGCTGCTTTTTACCTCGTTCTCACGATCTTGGTATAATCTAACACTCTTCACTTTCAGGTAATTGCATGTGCAGCCTTATTTTGAGACTGCGTACAGCCTGGTTCGCTAGGGTAAGATTCTATCCTTCCAGTCTTTCTTCTTGTAATTGCCAACAGTCGCCTCTTATATCAATATTATACAATGAAAAAACACTAGATTGGCAACAATAAAATGAGTAACCACTTACTGGCAGTTTTTATTCAACAATTTATCCGGAGTCCTGTGCTACATTTTGTATGATGCTTGTTTTCTTCTGATTCAGACTCGTTTTCTTTCTTGAGTGAAAACATGCTTAATGCCTTTTTCTTGTCCAGACAAGAAACTATGTTAGCAGAGAAAAAGTGGCTGATCAAGGAACCACTTTCACTGACCTATTTTCTGTGACTGTTTTATAGTCAATCGCATATGGAAAAGTAATACTTAAAGCAGCCCAAGTAATAACAGGTTCTCTTAAAAAAGCAAAGTAGGGGAAGTCTTATGATCCATTGAACAGATATGAAAAATAAATAGGCAATGTGTTGCAGAGCAATAATTTGCCGCAAAGCATCAGTGCAAGCTCAGTAAATTAACTGGGATAAATCTAACAGCTGATACCAAGAACTACCAATATATTAGGTAGTGCAGCCTTACAGGAATGGAACTGTTGAGTGAAACAGGTCAACTATATTGCTATTGTAGACACTCGACCAAAGAAAAGAAGCAGAGCAATAAAAATTGAGGAAATACAGTAAATCTAAAAAGAAAAGGCTGAACATAAATTACTGTAGCATGTAATAAGGCTTTGGCTGCTCTGAGAGACGGAACATTGGTTTGTGTTGTTGTGTCTTTGTGTCATGTTGCAGCAACATCGTTGTAAGAAAATGACACAGTGCACAGAAACCCAGTATTACTTCAGGATATCTTTTAAATCCTCTTAGATTATTTTGATTAGATTTTCTGGCACCTGTGCAAGATTTGAGCTTTCAAAAATGTCACATCAATAGGCTAAGGGTGCACAGTCAACACGAGCAGAGTGGGAAGTGAAGCCAGCCATTTTAATGCATTCAGTATTGGGATCAGACCTGATCCCAATTTACCCAAAGGCTAAAAAAAAAAAGAAAAACAAAACAAACAAACAAACAAACCCCACACAACTCAACCCCTCAAAGAGCCACATCTGATTTTATTTTCTGTTCCAGAGTCTTATATTGCACTCACAACTATGGCATCTGAGCAGCTTCCCATACTGCCTAAGTGATGAGTCTCCCATCTGTCATTTATTTGCTTTGGTCTTCTGTGGAAAAGCATAGACAGTGGTTCTACTTTTTGTTTGGTTACTGAAAGGGTTTTGCTTCCTCATTAAAATACAAGGCCTTGTATATATTCTAGGGAAGAACTGAAAATGCTAGTACTCATGGTTTTCTGTAGTTCCTTGGGAAATCCATTCAGAGAAAGCTCTGTCCATTGCACAAAGAAGAAAAGCCATTGGATATTTTATCAAGATGCATTAACAAAGACCCATGTTTTTGTGGTATCTATATACACGTTACTTGAGGAGAAAAAAATCACAGAGCTTTGCAGGAGATTAGAGAATCAATGGAGTTTGGAATCCAGAAGTCACTACTCTTTTCTCCATCCTGCTTCTACTTGTGCTTTTCTTCATGGGTTGCTGCTAAATCAGGGCTGGAATAGGGCTGATGACACTGCAGTAAAAGTCTC
>JAVCKT010036555.1:4642-16566 GCA_032273925.1 Rhynchotus rufescens | reverse complement strand
CCACGAGTTCAGAATATAGAGCTCCAATAGAAATAAATTTTGTTCCATCCTACAAATAGAGAAACATGAAGTTTAAGTCAGCATCATAATAAAACCTACCTTTTAAAATTTTAGTGTAACAAATTTTGATATTAAGAAAAGAAAGAGAAATTACTAAGATTTTTTCAAAATGTTAAAGAATTTTGGACTTGGAAATAAAGAGCTTGCCATGAACTCAGCATATCCGCAAACAAACAACAAGCAGAACTTCTTCCACATAATTTAAGAACAAAATACTGCTTCTGTCATTAAAGATGGGAAGATTTCTGAGCTGTAATATGCTAAAAAGAAATATTTCCCTCTAAAAATCTGGACATTTTAATAGAACCAAAAAGCAACCTAGTCTTCCACACTGATGCAGAATCAATGTGTCACTTCAGTGCATCGTTAGGACCTAGACCATTAGACAAGCTTCCAGTCATGGGCTACAGGTTTCCTTTTTGCTCTTTGAAATATTTTAGTTTCATACAGTAGTTAGCCAGTACCACTTTGCTCAACAGTCTCATCTTGCCCAACACCTGGATCTCACAGGCCTTTTTCTCTCTCTTAGATTTAGCAGGGTATCAATACTGCAGCACCTATGAGAAAATTATAATCTCACTTTTCCAAGTTCTTGTTTCCCACTACAAACTCATGAATTTGAAGAATTTGATAAAACATTTGCAGTCTTGCACTGCAAAAGCTAATGCAACGATCAGATATCTTGTTTAATAGAGCCATCTGGGAAACTGAGCTCTCAAGGCCAAACCATAAGCAAAACCAAAACAAACACACAAAACCAGAAGAACAGTAATTTATTTGTTCCTTCAGTTAGGAGAATCAGCTACAAAAAAAAAGCCATATGGAAATAAAGATTTTCAGTTTTGGAAATCTAGATTCACATAGTTTTCTGTTGAGATCATGGAGTTGCAGATTTTGAAAGGCACGAGTGTATCCTTGAATAACCCAGAATTCAGTACATCTCTTACTAATAACTCACAATTCTGAACAATATCTTAGAAAAGAAAGGAGGCTGCAGGAAGGGACAGAAAAGTCACAAGAATTCTGTTTTACAGTACGATAACAGGATCAAGAATTAGTTAAGTCCTGAGAGAAACACTGTGCTCTGGAGGGCATCTATCAGCATGCAGCAGTAATGCTAATCTGGAGCACGACTGATAACTTCCAGTATAAAACATCACATATTCAGAGAAAGAATTGCTATCACAACGGAGCGCACACAATGCAGATGTGTAAATCAGTGTAAATGAATCCTCAAAAGCTAGCTGGCCTAATACCTTAACGTTAGGTATGGAAAGCAATTAATTTTGGTACAATTTCACCATGATTTTTTGTTTTTTTTTTTATATTTATTTTTTTTAATAAACAGTTTTATAGGCATAAGGTAAATTCTAGAGAGCGCTGCCATTCGAAGTCTTCCTCCTCCCTCCACCAGAACACTAGCACCTGTGATCTGAAGCTCAGAACCCCGGCTACATAAGCCTCCAGAAGGCCACTCCAAAGAGCAGCAGCACCAAGGCGCAGGAACAACCCAACAAGGCTGGTACTGCAAACGCAGTCTTGTCTACTCAGGTACAAATACTGGCCTCAGACCAAGGAATTACATATTTGTACGTGATTTAGCATTTGAACTGCTGACAAAACTCTTGGTTCTTATGGTAGTGCAAAGGTGACTAGGCTGCAGTAATATTAAACTGTACCAAGCAGCTCCAAAAGTATTTTGCCATACCTATCAGAGCCACTCTCTAATACAACAAGCAGGGCTATTTTTGTCTCCTAGACCATAGTCTGGTGCAAACTGAAGTCTCTGTATTTGTTCCAAATAGGTATGCTCTGTTTAGCTATCACGCTATCAGTTCCTTCACTTGAATTCTCAAATAATTGATTTTGGTGGGAAAAAACCTCTGCATTTAAGCAGCATGTCAACATAATTAGAATGAGGTTCTGTGTGAAGCTGATCTAGTTGAAAATACTACCCGCTTTTCAGAAGTTTCACCCATTCTTGTCAGCCTGCTTTTCTACCTCCTCAAATCTGCTAGTTTAACATCTTCACCATGGACTGCTACAATTCTGTTTTAAAGAACTAAAAGCCAAAAAAAAAAGTCTTACAAACAAGAATCTTTGATTTCTCAATGATTCTTCATGTACTTTAATCTCTCTACTAGCTTATTGTCTTCTTCTGTTAACACCTTGACATCTCCTTCCCTGTTTTCAAAAGGGAAAGGATGCCTCAACTGGTCTCTCAGCTGAACCACCTCCCTCCCTATCTACCTCACAGAACTAGTGTTGGACACTGCAGCCACCACCACCTGGCACGGGGCTACAGTGAGAAAGAGGCAGCACCATTTCAGTGACAAAAGTGCAGCTGAGGGACAGGATGAAACATTTACCTGCTCTTGGAAAAGGATGGAAGGCCTCTCCCGCACGACATCCTGTTTTAAACTGAAAGCTAGGGGATAGCTAGAGTGCTAGACTGTAAATGCTACTTTTATTTTGTTCTTTTATGGTAAAAACTCTCTGTCTAAGTTAGAGGACTCTCTCATTCTACTATTGTAAGAAAGCAAAAGGGTCAAAAGCTGCCAGCTCTCCCTGATGTAAGAGATCAGAGCTATTGGTTCAGCAAAATCATGCCTTAGACATGAAAGTCTAGCTGGGAGGCCACTTATTAGTTTGTCTGATTGTTTTTCCCAATTATCTGCCTTGCTTGATAAGAACCACAGAACGTGAAGATAGTGGTTAAAGTGAGAGGCTGTAAGCTGAAATGAGCCATCCAATTCACTTCCCCCTTCAAGCTCTCTACTTAGTTTGAAAGGAATAAAATAGAGACAAAGAGAAAGAAAGTAGGAAACATTAAAAGAGAAACCACACAGAAATAGAAGAGGTGCTCCAAAAAATAAAAAAGGAGGTGCTCCAAAAATCATAAAGTTTTGCTAAATAAACACTAACTCTCTAACTCTAACTTTCATTCCCGAAAATAATTTTGTTCATCCATTTCACCAGGCACCTAGATAATTCCTCAAGAAAATGACTACAGGTATTGATGTCTGGCAAATTATAGTTAGCATTCCATTTTTCTTGGATCTCGTGTGGGGAAATTTTTCTTGAAAGCGGAATTCGGAAGGCTAAGAAGTCCAGCTAACCAAAGCCAAAAGGATTCTTAGGCAGCTGCCAATACTGATTTGTGTCACCTGTTTTGTGTGAGACTAACACAAACCGAATAAGTTTTCTTTAATTCTTGTTCAGAGGTTCAGAAGGATAATTCAAACTGCTTTATGAATTCCCTATTACTTATTAATTTCTCTAAGCATCTAAATGAATGAAAAGTCTAAGCCTTACAACCTGGAATGGTGGCTTAAAAAACACATGAAGAAAGAAATTAAAACAAAAGAGCAGGACCATGACTATAAGGGTGTAATTAGTTATTCATAATGTTCTTAAGTGCATAATAAAGCATATGCTATCACATTACCTATACACACACTTAAACTGAGAAATACAGCAGGAAAATAAAGAGTATTTATTTGGGAAACACAAACAGAAGCCTACTGCATGACACACAAGTAAAAAGTTCAACCATTTCCAGTACCTTGTCGGGCCACCACTGCAGGTCTTCTCCCAGCGAAACAGGGCTTTGAACGGGGGTGTTCTTCTTGTCCAGGTTGGGCTCCCCTTCCTTGCTCGTAGAGCCTCTTTCATTATCAAATGAGGCTCCATCAAGCCACCTCCGTTCACGCAAACGTAAAACGGACTCACGTTCACGCAAGAGCTCAGAGTCTCTCTCTAAGGGAAGAAGGAGAACTGGTATGCAATTGGGTCACACCAGTGGGATAAAAGTAAGCCACTCTCTAGTAAAGACCCTTCAGGATGCAACTAGCAGCAGTTATAACTACTCACAAAGATTAAAAATAAAGAAGTCCTGACATGCAACATTCAGTTTGCTAACCCTTCCAGGCACATGGACTTTAGAATCACTAAATATGAAAAGAGGAGTGAAAAAAGTCTGTGCACTACCAAAATGCAACAGCATGTTGGCTTACTTGTCATTCAAACTGTAAGAAGCCAAATACATTTAACAGAACAATTTAAGGCTTTGTGGTACAATATGCAGAATTTTGCAGTATTGTTTTAGTCATCTAGTAACAAGAACAAAAAAGAAATCCTACATCTGTACCATGTTAGATACATTTAAGCAAACCAAAAAAGAGTGTTTATTAGAGAGTTTCATAACAACTTTCCCAAAAGTCAATCATTTGAAAAGATTAATTAAAACAAGCATAAAAAAGGAAAGAAAAAATAAAGCTCTTTAAAAATAAATAAAAGCTTCATTTATATCAAACAGCATGAATGTTTGATAATCCAACTCCTTTTCTTTAAGGCAATACTCTACAGGACTGGATTAAACTGCATCTGCTTTGAGTAGATCAAATGAAAACTTTTCAAGAGTCAGACAAATTTTAAAAAGGATCCTCGTAGGAAAATGTTCCTTACCAAAAGGCTTCCCCTCCAATTGGCCTACCAACTGTCTAAAGGCAGTACTCTGCAGTTCGCTCATGCAGATACATTTTTTAAATCACGTAATCAAACTAACTTTCCAACAGTCAACTATGCATGGAAAATAAGGATTACAAAATTCGTGGTAACGTCTTATATAGAATAACCTTAGGAAAGGAAAAAAAAGGAGGAATTTAGAAGGAGTTATGTCAGATGCTTAATATTCGTACATGCACATAATGCATTTAACTTATTAAGTACTTAATTTACGTTCTCAAAAGTCGACTGGAATTACATGTATAACACGATCATGTTACCATATCATAATTTCTATAAATTACTCCAAGTTTTCAGTCTTTTGCTATACGAGACAAATGGAAAAGCTTTTTACATAAGCCAAAAAGCAACAGTTTTTTTAACAAATGGACTTCATAGAGAGCTGTACTTACTACCTTCTAGCAAACATCACACGGACCTTTGACTAATAATTCTGTAACAGGCACTTAACTGTTTAGCAATTAATATCCTGTATTGTGTTCACAAAAGGCAAAATAACTGTACTACACGAACGGGGACAGCAGAGGTTGGATTAACAGTTTGTGAACACTGCAGGCATTTGTGTAATAGCTCCAAAAGCTAAAGACAGCTGCATGTTTATTATAAACCTCCAAGTGTAGTATGCCTTACAAAAACACATAAAACACCTTAACAGTGCTCAAGGTGTTCACTGTCAACTACAAACAGCTATCCCTAGCCAACTACAAAAATGCTTCCAAAAATATAATACAGATTTCTTCTCCCTCCCTGGCACCTAGACACCCTTCTCCTTTGGCCATAAAGTTAATTTCTGCCACCGAGCACATTAAGATGATGTAAAGCATGAGGAGCAATCCTCCTCCTCCTCAGTCTGATTAAGAATGCTGCATGTCATCACTTGTTACTGGTTTTTGAGTAAAACTAAATATTCCTAGTGTAATATATGAATTAGTAGGTACTTGCACTACACATTTTAAAATAAACTTGGCATGCAAAAGTTGCACAACACTTGGCAACAACATTGGTCAACACTTAGATTTAAAATGCACAATTATTGAGGCTCTTAAAGAACTTACCTGCTTGTATTCAGAAGTCATTATAAATTTGGATAGTAAGCAATAGTTCACTTGTCTACTCTGCATCTTTGACAACATGTTACAGTCTATTTAGGCATCTTAACCAGCAGTGTGTACCATCACTAATGCTTTGCACAGAAAACTAATTATTACAAAGGAAAAAAAAAGGTGCAAAATTACCTCTGGACGAGCCTAGCCTGGAAAGTGATGAGCGCCGAAAGGATGGATAACCAAAGTAACTAATATCTTCTGAAAACATAGCATCAGCATCAATAATGACACTTGGGTGAGCAGAATGTATGTCAGCATCCAGAAGAGACATAAGATCCTCTATAAGAGGAGACAAGGGTCTTAAGTGAATAATCAGCTACTTGAAACATCAGGTAGAGAGACCATCAACTCAATAAATGTTGAAACAAATAACAAAAAACACTATCTGTTAATTCAATTTCTGCTCTTCAGATTCACCAGCGCAGGCCCATGCGCCTCGTCCACCTTTACAACCCAGCAGAGTCACCTGGTGCACGGGAGCAGCTTCCCCACGGGAAGTGTCCCTCGCCTCTCCAGCCACGTTTCCTGAACGAGCCTTACCTAAAACACACATCTCTAACCCAAGAGTTCAGACCTTAAGCCTTTCACACGGAAGAATGCAGTGCTCAGAGAGAGTAAATGCACACATGTACTCATGCTCACACGCTTAGGCACACGCACAGAAATCCAGAGGGTTTCTCTGCATTCTCTCCCTCCCCTAGGGTTAAGGAGGACAACACTGATGGTGCAAGCTGCCTTCACAAAGCCTCGTTTGATACTGAGGGTTGTAGCTTCCTCTGTGGAACCTTCCTCTCCAAGAATGACACTGTTCAGGTCACAAGTTCGTGGCTGCAGCTCTCAGCACAAAGCTTTAAATGGCTTTAAAAGACAACAGTTATTGGGAAGAAAGTACCATTGCTCAAATACAAAGATGAAAAGGCAAGAAGAAACATTTCTTGGAGCTGCTACCCTTGAACATCTCCACGTTGTCCATTACGGCCCAGGAGGATGTTGGTAAGAGCTATCTGCACACAGCAGGGGCTGATGGAAACTCACACAGCACCCCTGTGAAGGACAGGGTATGGGCTTGGGGCAACCCGAAACTCACACAGCACCCCTGTGAAGGACAGGGTATGGGCTTGGGGCAACCCAAGCCCACTCCCATCTTGCTGAATGGCAACGGCCCTGCTGGCAGCAGCACAACCTCATCTGCTTTAGCCACTTGCAAAGTTAACACGAGGCTCTGTCCCTCCGGAAGGCACCGAAGGAGCACATATCACAAATCACATACGTCTTCCAATACCCAGGTTTTCTCAGCTTTAGCCTCATCACTAGTTTTAAAACAAAGGTGACCACAAAACAAGATTTGGTGATGTCAAATAAAAATATTTGAGGCTGAAAACTTAATGCTGAGGATCTTTTTCTCAGTGTCTGGACTACTGAAAGTTAAACACAAAGGCAAGTGTCCTCAAAAAACTAAAAAGGGGTCACAAGTCTGCACTCAGAGTCCGTATTAGTTCAGTGAACTGCTTCATTTATTGATACTGAAAGTATCAGAGACTCAGTCGGAAGGAAAGCTGAACTTCATTTAGACATATTTACACACACACACACACACACACAAAGTTGAAACCACACAACTGAAGTTTCTTTACCTTTCAGAATCTTTTTGGTGCGGGTGTGCTTTTTTGTTTTTATTTTGGTGGGTTTTGTTTGTTTTTATGATTCTTTTATGAACAACCTTACTAGGTAATGAATAACTGCTTTACATATTCAATTCCTAAAGCTTTCTCCATTGAACTCCAATGCTACAGGTCCAAAAGAACATCGAGAGGCAAAAAAAAAACAATAATAAGGAGAATACAGAGTTCTTGGAGCAAAAGGTTTAAACACCATTCCTACATGGTTCGAAAGGATGGGATGTTGCTCTTTTTTCCAAAGTTCCAAGCAAGGTTTTCTGGCCATCAGATTTTCCTGAAATCCAGCCTGCATGACTAAGCAACAAGGGCAAGAACTACTAAATTTGTACTATTTAATACACCAGAGGTCGAGTGGTAACAGCACTGACTGCTGTTCAGCCTGGCTTCTCCTATGCCCTGAACACATTCTGAGGGAATTCATTTCCACGCAACACACCTAGCTATTTTTGCCCATAAAACTTTAGAAAACTAAAGACAGACAGGGAAGGCACTGCACATTGTACTAATTCTCAATTACACCTTTGACGACAAAGTTGAGACTAAGCAGGTTTCAGTTCCTTCAGCTGTCATTTCCTTCTCTTTCCATACAATAGCTGGGGAAAAGAGAGCCCAGTTTTTCCACGGAGTAAAAAGGAGAG
Organism: Rhynchotus rufescens; assembly: GCA_032273925.1. Classification (NCBI taxonomy): domain Eukaryota; kingdom Metazoa; phylum Chordata; class Aves; order Tinamiformes; family Tinamidae; genus Rhynchotus; species Rhynchotus rufescens. The sequence continues at coordinate 8,556 of JAVCKT010036555.1, read as the reverse complement.
TGGAAAAAAAACACTAATATTAGGAGGCTGCAATCTCTTATAAGAAAGATTAGTCTAAAAACGGGAAAAGTTTCTAGAATTAAGGCAATGAGGAAGTGTTCTCTGGGTAGCTACTAAAGGCAGTGAAATCTGGCACACTACTTAAGCCTATCTCCAATTGAGACTGCAGCCAGGGCAGCCTGTAACCAATGTGAGCTCTCAGATGTTCTTAAGTGACCTCTATGAACTGACCCCTGTGATCTCAAGAAGCACCAAGTGAATAATAACGTTGCCCTAAGCCAGTTATTGGTTACATGCACCTTCAAGCTGGATGATGACTAGTAAAGAGTTATCTTGTGAAAGTAGTTTCTGGAGGAGCACATTCTGGTATGCCTAGAGGAACAACTCCTGCTTCAAATCAAGCGACAGAGTTAAAAGAATTTGCCTCCTTCAGTGCATTTGTCTGACGTTATGAAGCTGATCACTAAACATCCAGCCTCCAATTAAGGACTTTTCACCCTTGCCTACAAGTTCAACCGGATTCTTGCTTCTTCAGTAATAAAGAGAAGCTTGTTGGCTGCAAGCGAAACCAGAAGACATCAAGTGCATCACAAGCCTCTGCTGCAGAACAAAGAAACCTCTGTCTGATCACATGATGGACGAGATAAAGATGGAGGAAGCCCATGAGCCTTCCTGGTGAACCGGATGAGCAGAAAATATATCCATTAGAAAAATACCAAAATATCACTCTGAACCCAGAGAGGAAAGCAAATACGCAGTCAGAGCTCATATGTTTTCTTTTCACACTGTGCACCTAACTGGAAAAATGTAAACATTAGATTTGGATACTGAGTTTTCAAATAGGGTTACTTGACAAGAGTCAGATTACCTAAGCAATTTAACCTATGCAAAAGAAAACCAAAAGTCTTTCCTAAAAAGAACTTGCATGAGACTGACACTCTTTCAATACTACTGGACTTCATCCACAACATTATACCTCTATTGCCAGAATACTATAGCATTTATTTATGAAGGACATTTGAGATGAGCAATAATTTCTCAGTCTATCTGCAAGAACTGTAAACCGTTTTAGTCTCACTTTGAGAGATTTGGATTTAAAAAAGCTGTATACATTTTGCTCTAAAAATTGATGTATCTTAAGAATATATCAGCAAAAGAATACATTTGCTAATACATCAGCAAATAGATAAGTCACTAAACAATTCTAGAATTAGCTTTTATGAGCAAACCACACAGCAGTCATTTCACTGAGCAACAATGTGTATATGCAGCACTGATGTTACCAAGCCCAGGATTCTATTAAAAAAATCCCTTTCATGCCACCCACAAATGGGGACATTTAAGGAATAACTGTTGACTCAACTAATCCCTCCTTACAGCCCAGGGCATCTTCTGTTTTGTGCACCTTTTGTGCACTCCTATAAGCTAGGGGTGGTTTTGCCACATATATTGCATAGCGTGGAATATGTAGTCAGTGCTTGAACACAAGAAAATAAGAACACTTCAGAGTTTTCTTATTAGCTTGCAAAATACAAACCTCCAGGAAGGTATGATTCGCTTGCTGTGTCATCCCCATCATCTCCATCTTCATCATCACGACTTAACAAATTATTTACAGCAAGGTTTACATCAAGATTTGTTCGCTGGAGTTCCCGAATAATGATACTTCTGGACTTCCCTTGTAAAACAACTTGTGCCTGTAAGAACAGGGGGCAACTGGTTACAGGTCACCCTCAGCTCACTAACCACCACTCCCAAGATAACAAAGCTTAACTCTAAAGCAGTCTAAGTCTAAAAGCAAGATTGCTATTACTGATTCTTCAAACACAGGACTCACCTAGATTTTTTTTCCTAGGTATCTTATACTAGATAATTATCTTTTCCTCAGTTAGGTTAGACCACTGAATTCCAGCTGTGGGGATAAACTTCTTAACAGGCTAATACTTTGCCTCTAAAAAGGTAGAAATTTCCAGTTTCTATTGAGTTTGGAATTCACAAACAGAGCAGAACTTTGTCACTGATATGTCCGAGATACTACACCTTCCAGCTCCTGGCTCGTGCCAGCTATGCTGTATCCATCCAAGGAAAAGGGACAGCTAATCTCTGGCACATCAACTGCTGGCTATAATCCAAGTCATGATTAGAAAATTGTTTTTAACAAGGAATTATAATGTGTTACCTAGTTACATATTTTGAATGTATTACTTTGTTAGAACAGTATTTTTTTTCCCATGATTGACTAGACTCCATTGAATGATACTCTAAAGTCCATCTGCTTATTTGGCTTGGGTTCATATTAAGGAGTAAGAGCAGAATAAATTATATCCAACATCTGTATCAGCTGTATTTACTAAAACATTAAGGAGAGGTACCCATGAAGACAAAACACTAGCATTTAGAAGAGATTAAATGTATTTAGTGACTTTCATTTAAACAGAAATTTAAGTCAATTTTTTTTTATCTAAATAAAAAAAGACATGAAACTGTTCCGCTTCTTTATACTCCTTCAAGGATTGTATATATTTGATAAGATGCTTACTTAGTATTTTATTTTTTAACTATGTTCCCATCTGCAGATAAACAATGCACGAGAAAGCTTGGGAAATTACAATTCTGAAACAAAAATAAAAAAGCCACTGACACTAGGGATTTCAGAACAGAAGAGGCTAGTAAGTTGTGCATCTTCTTAATGATATGCCATAATTCCTTGGGAAAATACACCGCTATTGCAACATTCTCCTGCTCAGGTGCTCCAGGAGGCTGTCAGCCCCAAGAGGCTCGGGGCTCACGTACCTGTGAAATGAGTTCCTCTGGAATGACGGAGGCCGGGATCACCGGCTGGGGCTGGCTCCCCAGCAGCCCAGATCCGCGGTCGCGCCCGGTGCGGATGACGCGCGTCTGCCGTCGGGAATCGCGGGCTCCGGCCGACGACCTGCCAGAGGAGCCTCCTCCGCTCCCGCCAACCCCCGAACTCCAGCGGCTTCTGAAAGATTTAATTCATTTTTATTCTTTTTAATTGCAGCATACTTTGGGGGCTATTGCAAGAAGCATGGCTTCAGTTTTGTTCTGAACATATCGCAGACATTCTCGGAAAGCAACTGTATATTGACTTCATAAACAAACGCTACGAAGGGATCTCTCAAGGCTAATAAGAACAGCACCAGGCAACTGATATAGCTCTGAACTACACAGCAGAAACATGAAATACAACTCAGGCTGCAAGCTGCACTTTTGTCTGCTTGCATAGCTGTGGGATGCACACACACATACACGCAGTCACACACACAGTTCCTTAAGTTTCTAAAGCAACAGGACAAGCAGCGTCGCACCAGCACTCAACTGCTACCCTCCTGCTATGCCACACATATAAGCAGCAGCTTCAAGGCCCGTGAACTGTGTTTGGGAGAAGGTCACTATATTTAGACACCTCTTCTCACATTTCCGAGATGGGATTTACATTAAGAAACTGTTTATGATTACTTAATTTTCCAGTGTAACCTTGACTTCAAAATAAACCTGACACCAGATACTGCTCTGCTACATGTAAATGATTTGAGAGGGAGTTTGCTACCAACCTATTGCTCTTGGAGTAATCAGCATTCGTGTATGTATCACAAAAACATGTGTAAGATGACTAAGATGACTAGACACAAGCAACTTTTCCCTTACAATGAGCCAATATCAAAAAAGGAATATAAAATAGTGCCTCTTAGAAATATCCAATTCACCATTACTACAGTTAACATTAAAAACAGAGAACTGCACCAAATACATTCCACAAAAAGTCTCAATATTCTGTGGTCCAAAAAGGAAAAAAACAAACAAACAAAAACACAAAAAGGGAGAGCAAAGGGAGAGCAAAGGGAGAGCAAAGGGAGAGCAAAGGGAGAGCAAAGGGAGAGCAAAGGGAGAGC
>JAVCKT010036545.1:0-19129 GCA_032273925.1 Rhynchotus rufescens | reverse complement strand
AAATAAGGGGAAGAAAAATAATGAGGGAAAAGGGGGAAATTAGATAAAGGAAAATAAAGAAGGGAGATGTCGGCGAGCGCGGGGATGCGGCGGCGCCGGGTGCACCTGCCGCGCAGCCCGCGCGTCCCGGCCCCGCGGCGGCGCCGTCGGAGGCTGCGCTTCCCGCGAGCACCTCGTGCCCCGGAGGGACGGGAAGGGACGGGAAGGGAAGGTGGGAGCAGCCCGGGACCCCCGTAACGGCTGCTCGCGCCCTGCCTGCTCGCGGGTGCCGTAAATCACTCCACGTCCCAACTCTTTGAAGATTGCACCAGTGCCAGCGTTTGGGTAGCCTTTCTTTTTTTCCCCTTTTTTTTTTTTCCTCACCGTGTTTGTGTCATTAGCGGCCGAGATCAAACGGCTCGAGGAAGTTATAAAAGCGGGCGCAAATGCCAGCGCTGTCGCATCGCAGCCTCGCTCAAAGAAATAACTGTTCTCGGCGCCCTCCATCCGCCTGACGCGGGGGGCCCCGGCGCTCGGGAGCCGCCACTGCCGCCGTGTGACTCGCGGATGAAGCCGGGGCTCCCCCCGTCCAACGCCGGCTTTCAGCTCTCTGCTGTCCAGAGCGAGCGGGATGCTCCTGCTCCCCGAGATGCTCTGGCTTCCTCGGGGCAAAAAAGGCCCCTCGGTGCAGCTGCTTTTGCCCTCTGTGTGTCCTGGGAAGCACAGGCAGGGTGGTGAGGCCGGGGTCTCCTCCGTGTCGTAGACGGGTTGTTCACTGGAGCATCTCGCCCGGGGAGGGAGGTGGGTTATGAGTGTGTGATGGAGCCGAGAGAAAACCCCATTCCTTCCCTCCCTGCACCCCAAAACGTGCCGAGACAAAGCCTGATGCGTGCGAGACGGACACGCTGACTTTGTGCATGCCGAACGGCAGAGGATGCTTTTAGCTTAATGGAGCAAAGCACCTTCCTCCCGCAGAAATCAACTAATTGCTGATACTGAGTCACCAGCAGCCTTAACTCATCAACCGGCGTTAGCTCCCCAGCATCTGCCCGATGAAAGGGCGCTCACATCACCTCGTGAATATCCAGCCTGTGCTCCGGCATTCCAGCGGGAGCTGAATGAATCTGCTAAACGCTCCACACGCGGGTGTGACACGCCAGTGGTTACTGCTAATTATTGATGGGCATAAGAGTGCTTTTCATGCAGATGCCTCCCAAAGGGCTTTGCAAGACACCTCTGTTTTGAAAACATCCGTATTCCCCCAAGAGGAAACACGGCCATTCCGAAATGCGCCCGGCCGTCCCATACAACCTTAGCGGGACAGGAAGCGGCGAGGAGTGAATGTAACTCAAGGGGATCTCGTTGCACCCCGGTCCCCGAGCTGTGGTCAGTGGGACTTCCCTTCAAGCCATGCATGATTGCACTGGCTTCTTGTATGACCATGGGCCCAAGGGGCTGAGTTTGCCCATAACTTCTTTTGGAAGTTATTTTGTCTTACAAGGGGACCTTTGTTTTTTTTCTTCCCTCCTCTTCTTCTCTTCCCTTCTCTTCCCTCCTCTTCTTCTCTTCCCTCCTCTTCTTCTCTTCCCTCCTCTTCTTCTCTTCCCTCCTCTTCTTCTCTTACCTCCTAGTCCCAGTTACATAGAAGATGTAGTTAAGCGTGCTGTGTTGCATGGAAAATCTGCACATCAGTGGCTGGAAAAGAGTGGCCTTAATTCATACCATATCTCATTTGGGGTTGCCCTATCACTTTTTAATATAAAGATGACTCTATTATTTAGCCATGTCATGTATTAAGGGTGTTAGCGTTGATCAGCTTTAGGAAGAGCTTCAGAGCATATGGACGCGGGCAAGAATCCAGGCTCCCGCAAAGCCTGACATCAATTCCACAGCCAAAACACGTAGCCAGAACCTTGGTGGCTTTTCCACCACCGTGGCATTAGACTGACTTTTATATTGATTAAAAAGGAAGGCACTAAGGCACCAAATCGCTGCTCGGCCACTTGTCTTATGCCTTCGGTTTCTGTTCTGCAGGGAGAACTCAAAGAGGGAATCACAGCCTGCAGGATGCTGCTATCGCGTTTGAAGTCTCTGCTTCTGCTGTGCTGACAGAGGGAAGATGATAGTTTGTTTTTCTTTTTTTTTTTTTCTTCCATTAAACAAGTGCGTTTCAGATGTGCACATCTGCATATGGGAGTGTGGCTGAAACCACACTTGGAAGCGCTGGGCTGCTGTAAACTCTCATTTGTTCTGCTTTTACTTTTCAAAAGGATTGTTGGCAAGCAGGGAAGATGCTTAAATTTGCATTCCACCTTCCTTCTGCATCTGTAGTGAAGAGGACTCTCCTCTGCGTTTAGTCCATGTAGCGTTAATCTGCGTCTAAAGCAGTATCTGCCCTGCTTTACTATAGAGACCGTAAGGTGCATTGGAGGTTGTGGGGTTTTGTTATGTAGGTCTTCTCTGTACAATGCGTTGGGTGGGGATCAGGAATTATTACTCTTCCCTTGGGTGAAATTCACCCAATTGAACTATGACAACTTCATGAGGAGATGAGTTGTGCCCTTTTCTGCCTTGCTAACTAGGGTATGTGCTACTTTGGCACAGGGGCTCCTGTAGACCCTGGACAGACTGGCCGTGATCTTAGATGTACCTTACAAATGCTACTGTAGTACTGATAGTAGGGAGGAACCAAACGAAAGGAGGTCAAAGGGAATGAAAACACCAAAATAGCAACCTGAGCCTTAGTTTTGTTCGTGATGCCGGCCGTCCACTTGCTTGATTTGCAAACACTTTCTTACCTAATCCCCTTTTGACCTTCATGCGTGGAAGGATCTCCTTGCAGGCAGCCACAAAGCACGGAGTTGTCCTTTACTTCTCTTCCCGGCTCCTCCTCAAAACTCTAATAAGAAAAAAAAAAAAAAACAGGAAAAAGGGAGATAAAAAGAATAAGGAACCAACAACTCAAAACAAAAACCCTGGTTTCAGTTTTGTGGCTGATGAGCTGGGACGGGCACATGTCGTGCTGGTCTGGGCTTGCTCACAGTCTCTTGGGCTCCCTCGCAGGACATGCCTGCCTGTTGTCTCCCGAGTTATACGTGGGCTTGTTTGGGGTTTCTACAGTGCTGGGCATGATGGGGTTCATCATTTGGGGCGGCTTTCTGGTGATGGAGCAGTGCAAAACATAGCTCGTAGAGAAGAACTTGTAGCTTCCTATCATTAAATGAGTCTTTAGGCCTGATGTAGATGGTTGGCCTCAAGTAGATGGTTAATATCCCACCTGAGCAGGCCTATCAGTATCTTCATTGAACGAGGCTATGAGATGTGGGCTGAGATAGGAGCTGTTGTGGTTGCTCGGATGCTTGCGGTACAAGATGGGGTTTGGTGCTGTGCTAATTCAGATGAAGGTTCAGCACTGGGGGAGAAGGCAAGGACGCTTAGCTCTGCAGCACAATACAAAGACACTGCTAATAAACAAAGTGATAGCCCTTTCTGTCTGCCAGGAGTTTTAATGGGTAGCTGTCACATTTGGCGGTGCTATGTTTAATTCAGGGTGTTCCCCTTTGCAGAGGAGAGGAACCAGTTACAGAAAATCCTGAGAAAAGCAACCAAAAGGAGCAGAAATTTAAAAGACTGAAGGAAATGAGGTTGTTTAGTCTAGGGCTGAGAGGAGTATATATAAAAGGTAGCTGCAAAGGGGAAGGGAGTGAGCTCTTCTCCATGTCCAGTGCAGAAAGGCCAAGAAATGAAGAACTCAAAAGTGCTGCAAGGGAAAACAGCATTAGGAAAAACTTCCCAACCTCAAACTGCAAGAAGAGAGAAGCAGTGGAACAGATGACCTGGAGAGGGCTCGGCGTCTCCGTCACTGGAAGTCTCTAAGAGCATGTTGGCCAAGGAGCACTTAGTCCAGGAGAGCTGGTCCTGCTTTGAGGCGGTGGAATAAATTTGCCAAGTTCCCCAAATCCCTTTTAGCGCTGGTTTAGGCGAACCTAGGGATTTTTAGTCTGAAGTCATGAGGGACAGCAAAGAAGCATTAGGGCATGAATCATGCCACCAGGATTCACTGCTTGGTCTCAAACATGCATGAAAGTCCTCCAAGCCTGGGCAAAGACATTCTTTGTGCAACGCTTCAGTAACACTGGAGTCCCTTGCTTTACATTTTATTCCAGCTGTCAAGCTGCCTTGCCATGCCCTGCTCCTCCCTTATAATCCCCAGGCCTGCTTCAAAAGGAGCAGCATGCGTTTTAGCTGCTGTCTGTCATATGATTCAGAGGATGGACAAACACCTGCTCCGCTGGAGCAGGGAAAGGTTGTGCAGGTCAGGGGGTGCATTTCCCTTCGTAGGGCAGTGCGTGCGGGCACCGTTGCCTCTCTTGTGCAATGAGGCACAGAGTTTGTGCTCCCTCCTCAACTTGTTTCTCCACTGCGTCATTATTGATGATTCAAAGCACGCAATGTCTTTCCCATAACCTTCTCTCCAGTTCATTTTGGTCAGGAGTTCCTTTGCCCACCAGAAGATTTGTCTGAAGTGATTGGCCAGGATTTTATTTTCCTCTCAATATCTCAACATATATCTGCAGTTTCCCATCCATGCAAGATGGACCAGCTCAGTGACAGCCCTGCTAAAAGGGTCTGGGGGTTACAGTGAGACCGTATGGTTGCATCCAATAAGATAAATCACAAACTATGTTGGGAGCATGTCAACCTAGGAGCCATCCCTATTACATGCTTGTGAGGCTGCACCTCAATATTGGTACCACAGTTGGGTCCCACAAGCTGAGAGGGCTGTCAAGAAAAGAGAATCCAAGATGGTCAAGGGTACAGGATGTGTCAGGAGAAGGTAAGTAAGCTTGGCTTGCTCTGCTGAAGAGGAGGCAAAGAGCCAAACTAATAACTTAAAGCTGCCTGAAGGATAGTTGCAGGGATAATGGAGCCAGACTCTTCTTAGTAGTGGCAGGTGTCATAACTAGGAGCAACCACCCCAAATTGCAGCTTTGGAGATTCAGGTTGGACACTTGGGAAGCTTCTTCACTGGTAGTGCACTGGAACAGGTCACCTGCAGAACCTGTGGCCTCTCCAGCTCTGGAGATCCCCACCCCAGTGTATTTTCCATGTTTCATTTCTTAATGAGGCTAATGAGCTCGGGGAGGTACTGTGCTAAGACAGCTATTCAGCCGAGGCTCCAACTGGTTTGGCCAGAGCTAGCTTGCTTTTCTTGCCAAGGTGATGCTTTGGTCAAGGTGGACATGCCCTTAGAGGTTTTCATGTGGTGCAGCAAGTGAAAACTCGTGGTTAGGCTATGTGGAGACAGCTTGAATAAATCTTTAGCTGTCTATCATGACTGCATCATGACCTCCGCCCTGGCCAACAGCCCTGGCAAAGTCCAGGGTGGATGTAAAAGATTGATGATGGCAAAACACAGGTTGAACTTCAGAAAGACAAACAGTACTTAAGAAAAGTATAACAGGAAGCGGTATTCTTTTTTTTCTTCTTCTTCTGTTTTTTTTTCTTTTGGAAGAGACCAAAAGTGACACTGAAGCCTTTTTTTAATTTTCTCTTTTAAAGCAAGTGTCATATGCATGAGGTGATGTAACAACGTTCACCAGACCAAAGCACATAAATTACAGTAGTGACTCAAACCTGCATTTGAACAAATATTTATTTAGATTTCAGTAGCAGCTGAGGCGACTGAGAACGGTTCTGTGATGCACTCAGCACTTATGTTCGGTGGGACCAGATCCTCCTGAAGGGTTTAGTCTGCACAGGGAAACTGAGGCACGGAATAAGTTGAAACTTTTGCTTGCATTTTGTTGGCAATCATTCCCACAACTGAGGACTAAACTGGACTTTACTACTCTGCCTTGGGCATGGGTTTTGAAACTGCTGCTTGAAGACTGCTGGTGATGTGTGAAGCTATGGGAGATGCTTCCAAGTGGTCTGCAGAGGTTCCTGGTACTACCAGCGAGTATTTTGGCAAGGGAGGGGAACATGGGAATGTGGGCAAGGGTTTTCCTAGACTAGATGATCCTTCCAGCTCTCAGAAGTCCACCACGCTGTGGTGGACTTCAATCTTGCAGCCCCTGATAGTGGAGATGTGCAGATATTTATGCCTGTCTTCCAAGGTGGAAGGACTTAGAAATAGAGAATTTGGTTTAATTTAATGTAGCACACTGAGTGCAGCTGAAGCAGATATTGAAACATCTCTGCCGTTCATCATGGTCCCTCTTTTACCTCTTGCCTCTTTCCCACATGACAACCTCATGTTGCCAGCGATCTTGGGAAAAAAGGGGTTAACCCTAGTAGAAGTCATATACAAATGCTCATTATCTCAAATGTTTTTTTATCTCACACTGTCCTTTGGCTCTGTGATTTTATGGAACTTTAACTGCGGCACACCTAGGCCTGTCCTCGTCCAAGAGGCGGCACATCAACACAGTCTGCTGTGATCTCCTCAACCAGAGGTGCGGTGAGCTTTGCCACGCTTATCTACCATGTCCACCTTGGGACCTGCCTCTCCTCAGCCCTTGGTGTCATTTTTCTCTAAAGACCTCCCAAAGGAAGGAAGGGGAGGGATGTTGTCACCTCTACTTTTTCTACCTGGGATCTGAGATGCTGTAGCCAAGGATCAGATTTCTTTTAGGTGCCTAGATGCTACATACATATGACATATCTAACACGGTGTCCTAGAGCTTCCAGGGCCTCATGGTTGCATGTCTCAGATGCAAATCTGCCCCTAAAAACAACCTACTTCCAGAAGTTTGTCATCTAGAAGCTGTGCCTTTGGGGGACAAGCAGATGCTCCTCTCTGAAAGGTCACACGGTGGCTCCTCTGCTCTCAGATGATCTTTGGGCTTTATCTTTCATACTTCCCCAGTGCTCCTGTGCCACAGGATCAACACAGACAAAACTGCAGCTGGGCAGCAGTTGGGTTGTTTTTTTTCCATTTGGCTTTTTCAGCCCCTCGCACTGTCTGACAAGTCATTGGTGTTAGAAAGGACTTGTGTACAAAACACGGGTGTGCACCATTATGTTAATATCCCACCATGCTCAGATGCTTGGCGTCAAAAGCTTTCAGAGTCACTGTCCTGAAAAGGTAGCTGCAAAATGATCCTTGTGGAAGGGTCACTCGTGGTTTTTTTTCAAGCTAAATGTGGAAATGTTGGGTCGATAGACTGAACACCTCGACAGCAGCTGAAGTGCAATTAGCTGTGTTGTTAGCCTGGCTTGCAGCAGTACAAAGTGACTCAGACTGCCATCCCTGAGCTCCTGTAGCTGTAGTCAGTGGCCTATATGTTTGTTTGGCTTCTTTCTTTTCCATTAGCAAAAATGGCAGGAGAAGCAAATATTTAGTCATCACAGGATGGCAGAAAATGGACCTGAGCCCTCCAGAAGGGATGAAGACCCTGTGCATTCCTGGAGGTGAATGCTGCTACTTATACCTCAAGTGAGCCTTTCAAGATGTGTTTTTTCATATTTACAAATGGGGATTCTTGGAGGTCACTGTGTAAACCTGCACAGTCTGGTTGGTGCCCTCTTGCATGTGTCATCCCTCATAGCCACGTCAGCAATTTAAAAGCGGGCTACTTTTAAACAAACAAACAAGCTAAAAAAAAATTCAGTGTTGGTCCAAAAGAGCTCATGGTCTTCAGTGTACAAGTGGTGCCTTTAAGCAACAAGAGGAAAATGTGAGCACTGCAAGCATGTGTTTCTTGCTGCTTAGCATAGCCAGCAGTGCCTGTTTCTCCAGGGAATCTGGCATAATTTGATGCCAGCAGCTTGTGGGGGGATTTAGTTTCTGGATTTGTCTTTTCTTATTCAATTCCCTTCTTCTCAGCCATTGCACAGTTTTCCTAGAGAAAGTTGGAAGTATCTGGGAAATCTTGCATCAGCCTGCGTGTCTGCATGACACTAATACCTAGAAATGAATTCCTCCGTCCAAATGTGACATTTCTTGCCTGAAATGAAGCCTGCTCAGGATGGGAGGTGCAGTCTTGGGTCATAAACAAGACATTTTTATTTATGGTTTAAAACTGCCTTTGAGGCAGGAGCAGCTCAGAAGAGCTCTTAGGCTTTTCTGTATTAAGCATTTGAATTGCTTCTTCCTTGCCTTTTCTTGGAAAGCAATTCCACCTCTGCCTATTATGGATTTTAATTCACATGGCCTCTGAATTTTTAAATCCTATGCATTTATCTTTTCTCCTTTTCTCTAAATAGTGCTAAAAATCTTTTTTGATTGGCCATTTCTTCCTTTATTTCTTCTGCTGCCCAGCACCCTTTGGACAACATGTCCGAAATATTTCCATTTCATCTTCGTTCCCACCTACGCTACATTTTTTTGCACCATCTGAAGGCGCCCTGCAATGCCTTTTTGAACCGCTTTGATACTTAGAGAATTAAAGTGGCGCATCTCTCAGCATCATCTCCCACACGTTCTTTGACTGTTCTTAAACCCTGGGTCCGATTCCGTTTCCCGCCCCGCAGGCAGCTGTCCGTTCCGGGCTCGCACTCTGCCTGGGAAGCTGTCCCGGGCGGAAGGCGCTTCCCGCGGGAGCGCTCCCGGGAGAGCCCAGCGCAGCCGGGCAGGACCCGCTGCGCCCGGGCGGCCCCCGGCCCCGTGTTTCACACTGCCTGAAAAAACGTAGGCCTCCTCCTTCACTTAAGAAAGTCAGGCCAGACATCCAGCTGCCCAGTGAGGCTTTATTTTGGAGCAAGCTTTCAGTTAATAAGGGAGTTTTTGTTGCATTGCTTCGACCCGGCTTTCTCTGTTGCCTAAATCTGGGCACATGTTTGATGCTTTGCTGCACCCAGCAGGACCCCGTGCTAGCAGAGAGGTGGAAGCCGCAACACAGACTCACCGAGAGGCTCATGACCCGGTTCAGGCTTCCTGCCTTTGGAGGGCCTTGCGTTTCAGCTGTTTAGGTCGCTATGTTGTCCCTCTGACAGGTTATGCTTTGTGCAGAATATAGGGATATTTATACACTCTACAAGCAAGTTAGTGGAACACGAAAACAAACCAACCCAGGAAATTCTGCAGATATAAATCTGATGGTGCAGGGAATTCCTAAGCACTATTGCCGGGCACACGGAACTGACTGTCATTTGGAAGCCGGGCGTTCTTGCTAAAACAACCACGGGAAATAGCACCTTAAATGCACATAACGGTACATAAACAACGTGTCACAAAAAATCAGCTTGGTTAGCTGGCAGCTGACCAAGCAGTCATCGTGACTCCTGAACTGTTCGTGGAATGGGAATGCTCGGAATAAAAATTGATCGTTGTGTCGCTGGCACCACTGGCCATGTGCAGGGCCGCCCGATGGGCAACTTGAAAAGACATGTGTCACAGAACGAATGCTCCCTATTTTCTAGGTAGAACACAACAAAATAAGCGTACCCTGTGATTCCCACCTTCCCCCTCCTCTTTTTTTTTCCTGTAAAAGGTAGTAATGACAAAAGATTCTCTCATTCTTTGCTGCTCTTACAGAATAGTCAGAAACTCCTTGGATGTCTGAACATTTTATATCATATAATCTAATAATTCAGTATAGCATCAGGTCACAGAAGGCTGATTCATCTATCTGACACATTCAGCTATCTATTAGATATATGCTAACCCTTATGCCCATACTGTACAGAGTACATTCCGTAAGAACTGAAGGAAAATATGACTTGACTTTATTTTTTCCAAAGGGTCAGAGAGGTCACAAGGGTGAAAGACAGAAGCAGAGGTGCACTGTTCATCCAATATTTATTATATTGAGTGCACACTGATTCTATGAAAATCTTCTACTTGTGTATGGCCTCCTCGAGTTTTCAGATAGGCCTGGAGGAGCCGAGGCACGGAAATGTTTGCATTTATTCTGCCGTGTTAGTTCTGGGCAGCTCACTACCCGTGTCTTCTCCGCATACAGATCTCAAAGCATTCTCCAACCTACGTGCTCACAAGTTCTCCCTGTTAAGGTATATCCCTAATTATTAAATTGCCTTTAACTCCTTTAATTCAAATGTTTGCCTTTGTTGTCAGATACCAGAATTCACTTCTTGGTGATGTAGTTTCAATGGGGCAATTACCGCCTGATGCCCCCTTAGCAAAAAGGGGTCTTAATGGCCACGGCCCCAGAAGGTCTAACAAGGGCCACCCTGGCCTTTTGTCTGAGCTCCTGGCCAACCAGCAGAAGGTCACCGAGCCTCGCTCCGCTGATGTGATCCGACTGGGCAGGAAGCTAAAATTGCAGTGGCACAATAGGCTGGGATGTTTTGAGTTGCAACTTGCGCAATTAGCCACAAAGTGACCTTCATGTTTTAGCCCTTAAAAGCAGAGTCACGTTATTATTATTCCTGGCGTTGCTGTGGTTTATTAGGTTTGTCAGATTTATCTTACATTCAGTTATTTGCCACAGGAGGATTACATGGCAAGCTATGGAATATATGCCACGCTTCTTTTTTATTACAGCAGATGTTCCTAAAATCAATGTGAGCATCTCTGCACAGAGCAGCCCCTCTGTGCCAAACTGCATCTTGTGCTAACATAGGAGGCCAGTAAGAAGGGAGGAAGAGTATAAAACCCCTTCATCCCTGCTACTGGAAGGGGAGCGCCTGCATCTTGATCCCACACTTCAGATTGTGGCCTCCTCCCAAAGGGGATGCAAAGGGGACCAGAGAGGACGGGATCAGCTGAGGTCAAACCTTGGGCTTGCCCCCCTGTCTACTACACCCTGCTCAAGGGCAAAACGGGCACTAATGCAGTACAATTACTCGCCAACCACTCCAGCTCTGGAATCTTACACCAAAATCCAACCCATGATACCATACAGAGAAGTTTTCTCTAGTACATGTAGATCTCAAAACGTGGCCGTAATTTTTCTCCCAATGGATTCATTTTAGTAAGTATATGGGATGTGGCAAAAGTACCTAACCCCGTGACCTTGCATTTTTTCCTACCATTTTTCATCCCTGTTCTTCTCTGTGCAGTCTGCAAGGTCATGTAGGTCTTCCAACATTGTATTTTGTTCTTCTTCTGTATTGAAAATGACACCAGAACATCTGTTATCCCATAGTTGACACACTCATAGTCTTGCATCCTAGCCTTTGAGTTTTAAGAAAGAATGGTCTTAAGAAAGAATCTTGAGATGCTTCAGTGTTAACATCTCTTCAAAACAAGGAATTCAGTTTAAACCATTTGAGTCTTTGACCTAATCAGAGCACTGTTTCTTACAGCAGCTCCAGCCTCCTGAGACTGTCTGATAAAATCTTACGCTGGCACGCTTGCAGACACTGAATGAAAGCCTACCAGCTGAGATTTACTTCACTTCTGGCTAAGCAAATCTGCTACTCTTTTTTTCCGAAAACACCTGTCAGTTTGTGTACTAGGATCTTCCTTTGACTACTCACATTGCATTTAGTCCCATTTTTCATATGATACTTGCTGAAACAGAGACCTGGTCTGTGCCTAGACTGCCAGACTATCTACACTGCTGTTGGCACATGCACAGAAAAGGGCAAATGTTGCTGCAATCTGATGTCCCTGACTGGACTAGTGGATTTTGCTCTGTGGCCACAAGCACCCAGCAATGAGGAAACCAACCCAATGCCAGCGAAATTTTAGAGCAGAATTCCTGATTCTGAATATACAGTGAAAGACCTAATATGTTTCATGTGAACAGAAACATGTACTTTCCCAGTACTATATTTTACTATACTCCCCTATTTTCCCAACCTTGCTGCTCTAGCATGTATCAGGTCTCTGGCCAACACCTTCTGGGAAATGGAGTCATTTCATAGAATCACAGAATGCCCAAGGTTGGAAGGGACCTCAGAGGTCATCGAGTCCTACCCCACCTGCTCACGCAGGGTCACCTAGAGCACGTGGCACAGGGCTGCGTCCAAGCGGGGTTTAAAGATCTCCAAATAAGGAGACTCCACAACCTCTCTGGCCACTCTAGCCAGCCTAGCCATAGCACTGATTTCCATCAGTGCTATGAAAGTCCTGACCCAATGGGACATATTTTTAAGGAGAAACAACCACAGAACAATTCAGACAGTCATGTTAGACTTGCCATTTCCAGACAGTGTCTACAAAACCAGGGGTTTTGGAACCTCCAAGCAAAAGCCCACACTGTCACAAGCTCAAGGTGAGCTCAGATGCACGCAGAGGAGCAGGTGGACAGCAGGCCAAGGCTCTTAGCTCTCCAGAACCTCCCTTTAAACTTGCACACAAACCGACACGTGAGCTCCTTCGAAACTCATCGTAAAGCAGTTTTGATTTCCTGCAGATGCAGGAAGGGACAGCAGACAGCAAGGGGAAAGTAATTTGCTCTTAAAATGGTGAAGAAGGCGAGAGAGGCAAGTGCTACACTGGCTGAAGGGTAAGTGCGGGACAAGTTATTTTATAGAGACTTGCATCAGAAGCAGTTTCTATATAATTAGTGGCTTCAGTACATCTTTTGTGAGTTATAATGATTTTTAAATAGGCAAATAAGAAATGGAGAAGCAATGACAGCCACGTATATAAACGTATATACACAGCAGACTGTCTCTCTGACAGCAGACGATAAACATTCTTCAAAAAGAGACCATTCCCACCCGAGATCTCCAAAGTTTTGCTTATAACAATATTATAAATCTCAGCAATGAAAAAAGATAGCGTTAGAGTATAAATTCTGCCAAGGAAACTTGCAAGATAATGAGGTAATAGGCCATGTGTTGTGTGACAAATCGGCCCAGGTTCGAAAGCAGCAATGATATGACCCTATTTGGCAGCATGGGAAGGCTGAGAGATTAGATTCCACCTGCTGTCAGTTAAGCTTTTGCATCAGTTTCCTTGTATTTGCCAGGATATCCACAAGCCACATAAATAAAAAGATGAATATATGTTTTCTAAACGGGATTATAGCATTTTATAACAAGTTTATTAAGGATTTAGTCCAAGTTCTTCAGTTACTGCTAAAGATTAAAGTGCTTTTCATTACTGACTGCTAAATTATTCACGTTCAAGCGGGCTACCTGAGTCTTGCAGGGGTGCACAGTACCTTCCTTCGGCCTTTCCAGTGCCCCGTTCAGGGGGGTGCTCCAAGTACGTGTTCATATCCATTTGCCTTTTTGTCTCCCTGCACCTCACCTCCGGCTTCCTCGTCACCCCTGCAGCAGTGGTGGGCACAGGAACGATCGGTCTGCTCGCGGTGTGGTGCTTCCACAGCTCTTCCCACGTGGATATCTCAAGTTCCTGACGGAGTGCGCTGCGCCAGGCCCTGGTTTCCAGACGCTCCCTCTCCGACTTGCTGCTCACAGGCTGGCTTTGTAAACATCTATCCAAGCGACTTCTGTGAGGGGAAATCTTCAAATTCTATTCAAACAAACAACAAAATTCTTTAAATCTTTCTTCTTAACAATCCCTTGGATGCTTTCCTATATGGCATTCAATATGAGCTGCAGTTGCTCAGCAGATCTGAAAGAGCAGGTAAATTACACTGCATTGACTTATTTGAATTTTAAAAGCTCCAAAGAGATGCTCATAGATAGTTTGTGGACCCAGCTGTAAAATAAATGTTCTAGTGAAATCTTAAAAACAATAGGCCATTGTGTTTGGTGCAAAAAAGGCAGCAGATTAAGAAAAAAAAAAGAAAAAAAAAGCCTCCTCCGGAACACTTGAAATGTTCCTTAAATGTTACTACCTAGAGCCCCTGGTGGAGAACCGAGCGTCACCTCTGCTGAGCGCCATTCCTTGTAACCTGGCTGCTTAAATTGGTTTCAGAATCTGTGTTGTAAACTTGTTCTAGCGATTTGCCAGAGGGAAAAATAAAGTTCTTCCCGAGGGAAAAATAAAGTTCTTCCCAAGCTGTTCCACCACGCCAACAGCTCTCTGAGCAGTGGGGAGCCAGGGCTTTCCAGAGGGCGCCAGGGAACGGCCGGCTTTCCTGCAACAGGCCTGCCTCCTGTTCAGACACAAAGGAATCTACCGCACATACCATGTGGTTTTCCAGTTTCCAAACACACCAAGTCCTCAACTGCGCTGCCTACACCGACAGCCACATCAAGCTGCCGCAGCAGGCAGCCCTACCAACATGCAGCGATCCCGTGCGGTCCCAAGGATGCACGGAAGGAGCAACCACTGCAAGAGGAATAGCTCTCCCACATCGTCCTATGCACTCTAGCCTTTAGGAACAGTCCCCTCTGGAGGCCGCAGTACTCAAAGAGCCCTGCCCAAACCTAGAGCATCCCCCACTGACACTCACATGGGGCAGTGGCTGCAAGGAGTATTTCTAGGTCATCTTTGCTGACCCAGAAGGTTCCCGAGCAGCAGGGCAGGCTGTGCTGGCCACTGGTCCCCAGTGGCACGAGGGCTGAGCAGAGCAGCAGCAGACCAGGACCTCAGCAGGGATTGTTCTGTAGCCGTGGCCAGTGGTGGGAGACGTGCTGCCTGGCTCGTAGAAGCAGCTGCGGGATAGGCTGTTGCTTAGGCCTGCGTAGAAAGTTGGGCAAGTTGTGCACCAGGTTTTTCTGTTTGTTAGAACTGTTCTCACGTCACAAACGATGCTGTGGGAGGTGGCAGTGGTTCCAAGCACTAGCCTCTAATTGTGTTGTGGTTTTGTTTGATAGTCTCTGAAGGAATAGATAGCACAAGAGGGAACCCATCATGTTGGGCCAGAGCCCAGCACACCGTCTAACGCGATTCAGCATAGGAGGTCAGTGACGAGAACCAGGATCTCTAAAGCATTTGCACAAAAAGGAAAAATTTTAGGTAGTGTATTAAAAATAGGAAATTTTGCGCCTAAGGATTCATATTCTTATGACTGCTTGTTTTTAGGTACATCTTGCGGGACTGGCCTTGGCCAACCTGGCTTGCAGGACACGGTGAAGGCCAACCCGCCAATTCACGTTGAGCAGCGGGCAGAGCGGGCGGAGGAAATGAGGAGCTGTGCGCTCCTGGTGGGCTTCTGGGCCAGAAAAGTGTCGGGATGTTTTCAGCTGCTGCCAGTTTTCCATTTGAAATGTTGCTTTGCATTTATAGTTTTCTTAATCCCTAAAGCGAGAGAGGCTAATATTCATTTAAAACCCAATAACAATTAAAACCCCCAATAACAATTAAACCCCACAATGAGCAACTGCTCCAGCTTTGTTTATTGCTCGCATAAATAATCATCCTTCAATGAACATGTTAGTATCTATGATCGCTTCCCCGATTAAGGTTGCCTCGAGACTGCTTGCTTTGGCTACTGTAAATGCGACATGAATTACACTCACGAAAACGTGTCTTACACGCCGGGTTTGAAGTAAATTATTTTCTTCTAATATACCTACACAACTGTCACAAGGAATTACGCCGCAGATTTAGTGATGTTAAGTGTCAATTGTAATTTGGTGACAGCCATTTTATTGGCTCTGCATATTGCTCTGCCAGGAGCTGCTTCGCAGGATGGAGGCCACGGTATCATTAAAAGCCAGTGATCCTTCACTGATGACATAATTTGACTGGCAGGGAGAGGAGCAGCAAGGGCCTTGCTTCTACCTGCACCGAGTCTGCTGCGTGGCAGAGATGAATTTGCCTTCAAATTAGAAAGAGCACAGCAGACCAGGGGCTCTGATTTTGCTTGATTTCCTTTAAGGAGTTTCACCGGAATGGTTACTGAGCAGCTGATAGGAGTCTGCTTTAATATGTCAAACATATATATTATGCAGCCGGTAAACATTTCAAATATTTTCAGCCACAGTATGCAGCGAGTTATCTGTGAAATAGTTTCAGCTGAATCGAGGCACATGCTTTTTTTTTTCCCTCCTCTGTGCACTCACCCAGCCAGCCATCCATCCGTCCATCCGTTCTTTTGTCCGCAATTCTGCCGCTGCAATAAGCCCAGAGTATTAAATTTATGTGTTAAAAAAAAAAAAAAAGCGTTAACATAAAACCAGTGTTTCAACAGATAAAATAAATCATACCAGCTGCGTAAAAATTTACAGGAAGAGCAGAACCATAATCATACATTCTGAAAATTTTATAAACTGACAATTCAAGTTATGTGTTTTATGCTAATACACATAGTGGTAGGTTCTAACAAACTGCGATTCACACATGAAGAGCAGAAAAGTCAAAGGTATTATATATGTAATATCTATTTTTCACATGTACATCTTTATATCTACATTACGTACTTACTCTGAGAAAGAGGAAATAGATTCCATGACTTTCTTAGCAAATTTAAATCAATATAGCTGCTTTCCATTTTCAGTATTTAAATTAAATTTTTTGCTGCAAGGCACTGCAAGGAACAAAGCAAAGTACCTTAAAAGAAAGTGTTTCCCTAGTAATTTCACCTCATTTCACACCTATTTGGCAGCTTTTCTTAGCCAACTGGTTTCATTGAAAATGCTGACAATGTTCACCTACTAGAATTGGCCATACCATAAGGTGATTTTTCCCCTCAGATTCACCCCAGATTAACTTTAAATATAGAAAATAAACTTTTTTATTTTTTAACCAGCATTCCTCAGTATACACTTTTGTCTATTTCCCCCCTCTTTTCGCACACCGCTTGTTCCACTTTTCTTTTTCCTTTTTCTTGAAAAATCTTTACTGAACAATAAACAGCATAAATTATTCAGCCAATTTCAGTCCAGTGGCATAAATCATACTCTAGCAGACAGGCTACTTATGACAAATGCTTTGTCTAAGAGAAACATACCACTGAAGGTTTAATCAGAAGCTTTAAACATTTCAGACTTGCTCAATTTTATTCTTGGCAAGGAGCACTGTTTTTTGCTCTATCTTCCAAAGCTTTGGGGGAATGTTCATTTTTCCCAGGAGGATACCGAGGCCATTTTTACCCGCTCCAGGAAGGGGGAGCGTGTTAATAAAAGAGCACTTTCCTCAAGAAAAATTCAAATGGGATTGGCAAAACTTCTCGCTCTTGAAAGCTCATTTCAGAGGCAGCCTTGGATGTTTTAAGTGCTTCTTATATGATGAAGTATCAGGACTTGCATACTACTCCTTTTGAAAGGATAAACAGTGTGTATAAAATCATAACCTTTTATGGGATAAAAGGTTTCTTAAGATTTTATTAGCACAATTTTGAAAATATCTTCTTTCTTCCTGCGCTTTTTAAGTAAGTCCATTGGATGCCTACGTGCACTTAACCTCCATCTGGTTGAGAACCAGTTATATATACACACACACACACACACACACACACTCTACTAGCTATTTCTTTGTTTTCCCTCACACAGTATGGATATGAGAGTCTGGCAAGTGCTACAGGGGCCAGAATAGCACCCTTGGATTTAAATATTAAGAAGAAATTTCCATTAGTTACGGGGAATTTTTAACCTTCCGATGTATCCTAAAAATTTGTTCTGCAGAATAACTGCTTCAAAATATTTGTCCTTTCATGCCACTAATGTAGAAAACCTGACGCATTATGGAACACTGATCCATACCCCCCAAATTTAATATCTATATGCTAATATGAGATTTTGCAGTCAGGGATTGTAGTATGGAGCTCCAGTCAACATAGTTCTGTTTTATTTACTTCACTGCTTGCACTGCAGCATCACCTAAAATGTCAGCTGAGGTCCTGGAATCCAGCTCTGCTTTTTGGACAGCTACCTCGTAGCCAAGAAAAATACTCTTGAGTCAAATTTACATAAAACAGCAGCCCGAAAAACCGCTGGGATAACAGAATGGTGGGAAGACACTTCAGCTTTCAACTGAAAGGAGACAAAATATATAGCTTTGCAATCTAGCTGACCCTACTCACCAGATTAAAACAAGCTGAAAAGGAACCACGTATCGAGTCAAAACAGCTACGGGGTCCTTTGAAAGAGAAGTTGTTTTTGTTATCCTTGAGTTCTGGCTGAAATGTAGACAGCTTCATGGAGAAGGACCAGGCGCAGAAGGCCTAGGCCGGTCTCTGTTACTTTAGGTCACGCTAGTCATGGCCAAAGGAAGGGAAACAAAAGTATTGGCCTCCTAAATCACAGCTGCAGTTCGCCGAGTGCCACGGACGCTGCAGAGCCACAAAAAAGCCACCCCGCAAGACGTCGCGAGCTAATTCGATACCTATTAAGGTTCCTTCATGCTTCCTGAGGGCGGCGATTTGCATAAAGCCCTGCGTGGGAGCGCGGATATTCCTCCGACACACATCTCTGGATTATGGATGTATATATTTGGGTTATTAGAACCGTGTTTGTACGTAAGCATGCAGTCCTGCGTGAATCTTCGTTGATTCCTGGTCTCCGCGGTATCGTGTGGTGAAGCTCCACGGCATAATCACTAGCTGCATTTCTCTTTATTAGTTCACCTTAGGAAAACGCCAAGAAGGAAATGCCAAGAAAGTAGCACAAAGCTGCCATTATAAACCTACCATCAGATGCAAAAGAAAAAAATAATGCCCATTTTTCTGTCTAAATGACTCTTATTTCCTTAAAAAAACAAAAAGCAAACATGAAGTCTGAGAGAGCAGGAGAGGCACTAGCACAGTGTGTAAGTGTGAAGAGCGCAAGGAAAACACAGGGACATTCCCTTCACTTACTTAGCCACTCACACCAAGGCTTCCAGTTCATGACTTCGATTTGGCACTTGTTCTGACCAGGGCCTTATTCCTCAAAAGTGCTACTGAAATGACTAGTAGAGCAAGGCACTGTGTGAGGTTTTAAGAGGGGCAGCAGGTGAGCTAAGGCAGCCGGCTTAGACACCAGCCCAGCTGCTGCTCTCCTTGCTGCACTTCCCCTGAGGCCAAGCTTGCCACCAACGTCGCATCAACGTTCCAGTTCCACAGGTACGAGCAATAACATTCATTTCTAGACAAGCACTGCTCACTCATTTAAGTGACATTTTCCCTCATTTAAAGAATCAGCATAGGGAAGGAAGTACACGTAGCTTCAGCATCTCGGGAAAAAATGTTCCCCTTGGATCAGATTAGAAGGCAGGATGATTTTTCTGCTCTCCTCATAGCATTGCAGCTCAGTCTTAGGCTAAAATGATATAAAATAACATAAAAAAAACCCCAATGAATACAAGAATAACCTCACAGATTATCCCTATTGTGTGGAAAACACACACACAAAAGAAGTTTGGGCTTGAGCAGAATGCACAGGCCACAAGATTGTCAGCTTGTATCTTTACAAGGGAAGGAGAAAATTGCTCCCCCTTCTTTGGCTGATGAGC
>JAVCKT010036544.1:0-20927 GCA_032273925.1 Rhynchotus rufescens | reverse complement strand
CGGCGCGGCGCGCACGGCGGGGGACGCGGCGGGGACGGCGGGGGGGCTCGCGGCGGGCGCCGGCAGCGCGGTGCGTCCCGGCGGCGCCGGCAGCGCGGCGGGCACCGGAGGGCACCGCGGCTCCACGGTGGGTACGGGAGCGCAGCGGCATCGGCGCTACGGCGGGGACCGCGGAGGGACACCGGGGGTCGTGGTGGCGGAGCCGCGGGTGGCCGGTGCTGCCGCGATGGTGCCCGGTGTCCCTGTTCTGTGGGTGCCCCTCCGAGCTTGGCAGGGACACTGGGAAGTTGAGGGGGGGGGGCTGTCCCGGCCCCCACCTTCATGCCAGGGAGGATCGCTCTGCTGTGACATCACGCGATTTCCATGGCAACCGCCTGGGACATCATCGGGGAGCTTTTTGACATCATGGCAAAGGGGGATGCTGGTTGTGGCCGGTGCCCCGGGGCGGCGGGCAGGGCTCCCCCCGGCACTGCTGTGCCTGGGGCTGAGCGGGCTGCAGGGGGAGACGCTCAGCAGCCCCATGGGGTCCCGAGCTGGTCCCCTCCTTGCCCCCAGCTGCCATCCCAGGCCTCGGCAGTGCCAGTGTCTCCCGCTGCCTTCCCTGCAGTGGCCAAGGAGCCTGGCTCGCTGGCCCCACTGTGAGCCCAGGGCAGGTGGCCTGGCAGAGGCCGTCGTGCCACATCCCGGTGGCCAGGCCACGGTGCCACCGTGTGCCACTCTCCGGTGGCTGAGCAGAGCCACACGCGAGGTTCTGACGCGAGATGCCAAGGATGGAAGGATGCCAGCGCCATGCCCACAGCTCCCTGCATCCTGCTGGAGCGGGGAGAGCAGCTGGCATGGGGAGAGCTGGTGCTCGCAGCCCAGGGAGGCAACTTTTGGCTAGGGACTAAAGTCACCTTGTGGCCACGGGGCTCCGAGGCTCCTCTCTGTGGCTCCCGTCTTGCCTTTGTTCAGCTCAGCAGCGCGGCTCCTGCCAGCACCGGCGCTGCAAAAACCTCTGGGAAAAAAAGAGCAGCTCCGGCTCCTGTGTTCGGTTGGCAGCTCAGTGCCACGGCACCACTCCGCTTCCCCACCTTGCTTCCCAATCCCGTCTGCCAGCAGCCGCTGGAAAAGCAGCGTCCAGGCTGGGCGAGAGGCGAGTTGCACGGGAGGAAGCGGCGCCCAGCCCGGCGCCTGGCTCTAGTCCTGCCAGGGTGGCCTGATAGGGTCGAGATCTACAGCTCTCATTTCTGGAGCTAGAAAAACAAAATGCAAATGAGCAGCCCCTGGGCTAAGACAAAACCTATTCTTAAAGTTTTTGTCTTGTTAAGCAAGGAAATAGAGTGCCAAATAGGCTTTGTTAAGTGGCAGTCTAATTAATAATTTAAAATCTTGTAGCTGTCTTTCATTAGAATTTATCTGTACATCAACCACAAAATCAGTCAAACACACTCATTTATAAGTTAATGCCATTCCTGAATAATTCAACAGGCAGTTAGATTAAGGCCCGCAATCCTGTGCAAGCCTCGCCCGGCCCCACGTTTCGGGAGCCCGGAGGGTCCTGTGTGCCCGGCCAAGGCTCCTCTTCCCGACGGAGTCGCAGGGTCCTTCGGGCTGGGTTGGGATGACTCCCCATGGAGGGGAGAACTGGTTTGGGGGACAAGGCGGCACTGGGAGGGACCAGGGGGGCGCGGGGGAGGCGGCAGCTCCACGGTGCCGGCGCCAAGCCACTTATCCCAGGGCTTAGAGGCGGCTGCGATTTTGTCGTGCTCCACTTCAGAGGGATGCGGCGCCTCGAAGCTTAGAGATATTTTCTGGTTTGATCCAGCGGCGGCCGCGGCGGTGACGCTGCCGCCACCATCCCCGCGTGCCGCTGCCTTGCGGGAGCCGGCTGTCTCGGGGAGCTGCCTGGACACTGCGCCAAGCGGGGACTCGTGGCACGGGCTGGGGACCAAGGCAGCAGCGCTGTCCCCTCTGGGAATGGCTCCTCCGGGAAGGGACCCCGAGGATGCTGTGGCGCACGGCCTGGGGGACAGGCGTGTGTGGAGCCAGGCAGCCCCGGAGCGAGGGGACCCGTTTTCCCCACCGGCTTCGCCCTGCAGCAGCGAGCGGATGTGGCCGGGAGGCGTTTTTGTGGCGAGGTCGATGATGCAGGGGGGATGCGGAGGAAGGGGCTGTGCCCGCCCGGCAGCACTGAGGACCCGTCACCAGCCGTTCCCTGGGAGGGGACCCGGGGCCGCTGGCACTGTGGGGCACGAGGCAGCGCTCGGGCTGCACCCGCGCGTCCTGCTAGAGGTGGCAACAGCTCCGAGCGTCATGTCGGAGGCGTCGGAGGAAGGAGCTTTCCAGGTCAAGGATGACACCAAGGTCATGGAGAGCCCGATCGCTGGCTTCACTCGCCCTGATACTGGGGGCTCTGGAGGAGCAGCACAGGGAAAACTGTCCCCCGCCACCGCGCCGACGTCAGTGGGGGGCACCCACTCCCCCCACACACAGAGGGAGGTTGCCAAAAGCATCGCAGGGCAGTGGGTGCTCGCTGGGAAACAAATAGGCAGAGGGGGAGGAAAATTATGAGAACTACCTCCCTCGCCTGGCTCCTGCAGATGGAGGGTGCCCGATGGCCACAGCAGCAGCCGGGCTTGGCATCGGGGCCCGGAGCATCGGAGCGGCACCGAAGCTGCTGCTGAGGTGGACCCGGCGCCGCCGCAGCGCCCCTGTGCCGCCCGTACCGTGGAGCCCGTCGAAACCTTGGCGCTTATAAAAATTTCATTTCCTAAAGAGCCCAGAGGAAACCGCAGCGCTGCCGGCCCCGCAGCGAGCGGCTGGGGCCGTGGGGGGCACTTGCCACCCGTGAGGGCTGCGGATCGCGCTCCGGGTGCCTTGGGAAGAGCTGTCCTCAATGCACCAGGCAAAGCTGCTGGGGGATGCTTTCCATCCCGCGTGATTTGGCACCCACCTCTGTGCTGGATCCGGACCCCGTGGTGCTGCATGCGATGGGAGGGCAGCACCGAGCCGAAAAAACCCCAACCCTTCCCAGAGAATTAAATACAGAGGCACCTGCTTCGGCACCACGTGGGGAGCGGGCCGCGTGTCCTCTTGTGGGTACCCCGGGATGTTCCCTGCATCCTTCCTGCTCCGGGTTTGCAAACGGCCTCGCGCGTTCCCAGGACGCCAGCGGGACTAACTGCGGATTCGCTCCTTGCCATCCCAGCGGGGGCACAGAGGGGCTTGGAAAGGGACGGGGCAGTGCAGAGATGCCCCCAATGGAGCAGGTTGATGGCTAATTTAAGGGGAGAAATGACAGGCAGGAGAGCGGGCGCGGGGAAGAGCCATTGGATTTGGCGCATGCATGACCAGGAAGGCTGAGGAGGAGTGAGCGGGAGATTGCGCGTGGTCCCAAAACCGGGGCGTATGGTCCCAAAATCGGGGCACGTGGTCCCAAAACCGGGGCACGTGGCTCCGGACCGCTGCGCGGGAAGCATCCCCACAGCCCGGCATCACCGGGAAGCGAACAAGCGGAGGGGCGGGTGGTTGGTGGGAATCCGGTTGTTCCCCCTGCAAGGCTGGAAGTTGGGAATTCTGCTGCCAGGCCCGCGGCGGCGCCCGGATGCGCGTGTGGGGGGCCGGAGCACCCGCATTAACCGCTCCGGGCGGCAGATGCAGGGCAGGGAGCCGCGGGGGTGAATCTGCTTTGTGCAGATTAGGATCGCGGGGGTATTAAGTGGAAAATACTCCATTTGGTGCCGAAAGCTCCTTTTTCCTGGGGTTTTAGCAGCGCTCTGGCCCACCGGCTGCTTGGGCCCCCCGCCTTTGGCCTGTCCTCCGGCTTTCCTGCCGCAAACCCCCTCACCGAGCGGGACACGGAGCAGCCGAGCTCGTGTTTCCATCCTCTCCAGGGTGATTTCCATGATGGAGAGTGAGCAGTGCCATGGGAAGAGTGGGTCCTGGTTGCAGGGAGTCCCAGCGCGGTGCCTTTCCCGTGTTCCCGCTGCAGGAACGTCCCGGTGCTTCGTGGCGCGGCGCTGCGTGCCGGCCACGCGGCATCCACGCCGGCACCGGGATGGAGCCGGGAAAGCCGAGACCACCCCCTGCCTGGGCCTGAATCCGGCACCAGGGCTGGAGCCGCCGCGTTTCCAATAGGCAGAACCTACTGCGCTCCCTTGGGGTGAATCCATGGAAAAGCCAAGGCGGAGGATGCCCATCCATCCCTGGGGCCGTGGGGGTTCATCCTGCTCTGCCACACCAAGGGGTCCGGGCCGCTGCGCCTGCTCCGGCAGGATGCGCTGGGGTGGTTTTGCTAACAAGCCCGGCACATTATAATTTCAATGGAAAGCTGAAAAAAAACAAAATCGTCCTCACACAAGCGACTCGGCAGTGCCTCTGCCAGGGCCTAAGATCTGCTGCTATCTATTTTTTAATAATTGAGGGTAATAAATATGTATTTCTTTCTCCTTTTTCCTCCGTACTCCGCAGCTTGTCAGCTCCCCGCGTCTCTCCTCTGATCAGGCCGCATCTTTGCCGAGCAGGAAAGGGAAAAGAGGGAGGAAAAAAAAAAGAAAAAAAAAATCCTTTAAGCAAAAAAAGGATTAAAGCCTTGAAAGTAGGTCTGCCCGAGCCTGTTCTGCTCTGCCCGGCACCCAGGCAGCCAGTGCCGAGGAGGGATCCAGCGGCCACGGGGAACTGGGAGGGAAAGGAGGGAGCCTGGATCTACTTGGGAGCCCAGTGGGGAGGAAACCTCCACGTTGCGGAGCCGGGAATGGGGACGGGAGCCGGTCCCGGGGGGGCGCCTGGCTGCCGGTGCCGCCAGGAGCCTCGGGCAGACGCTGCTGATGGAGACACCCCAGTGGCAGGCGGTGCCGGTTCCCGCTCCGCTGGGTCCTGGGGGCATCCGCAGGGAAGCGGGTGCCGGGAAGCGGGCGCCGGCCCCGGGAGCCCCGCTGCTCCCGGCCGCGCCGGTGCGAAGGAGGCGGCTATTTTTAGCCTCCGCGCCTTTTGTTCCTTTTCCAGCCCAGCTCCTCTGGAAATAGAAACGGGGCCGGCAGCGCGGCGCGTTCCCGGGCCGGCTCCGCACCGGCCCCGACACCGGCCCCGACACCGGCCCCGACACCGGTACCGACACCGGTACCGACACCGGCCCCTCCCGCCACTCAGCCCCAGCCCCTCCCCGCGGAGCGCCCCCCTTCCCGCCCGATCGATAGAGCTGGGAGAAAACAAAACCAAAGTAAATATTTAATAGGAGCCGGGATGTCCCCCCCGCGCCCCGTCTGGCTCCGCCGCCGCCGGCCCCGCGCAGCGACCATCGACCGTCCCGACGGGGCGACCCCTCCCCGCGGCGCCCGCCGGCCCTGCCCGGCCCCGCCGCCTCCCGGCTTTTCCTTCCCTCCCTTCCCAGCTTTTCCTTCCTGCGCTGTGCTGCTCCTGGTGCAGAGAGACCTTCCTTCTCCTCCTCTTCCTCACCGAGGAAGGCTCTTGCCGCCTCCGTCCCCCAGGACGGGCTCACCCACGGCCACTCTGCTCTGCTGGTGGTTTTGGGGCTCATTTGGGGCTCCCGGGTCACCTTCGCAAGGCGGCTGTGCCCTGGGGCGCGAGTGCTGCAGAGGTGTGACAGGGACATCACGGGCCACCTCTGGGACACATGTGGCCGCACGTGGCCGGAAAGCGGGTCGAGGGCAACGGCTAAACCCCAGCTGAAATAGCCAGTGGTGTGGGGCAGATCTCAGCGAGGAGTCAATGCCCCATGGGGGAATGGGCCCCAAGGGGGCTAATCCAGGGTCCAGGAGGTGCTGAGCCCAAGGGGCACCAGGAGGAGCCGTGGGGCTGTCGGGATGCGTGGTGGGTCGCGTCCTGCCGGGCTGTGTGTGCCACTCGGCTCTGTTTTCCCATATGTTTTCCAAGTGCAAATCGTCGCTCTGCTGCTGCGGTGCCAAAGCTGATACGGGGGCATTTGCTAACAGGGCTCTGCCAAATCGCTTGGAAACGACTGCTCCGAGCGGAGCCGCCTTTGCAGCCGCTTCTCTGGGGCGGAGAGCGGCCTCGAGCCTGGCCCGGCCTCCACCACCTTCCCGGGAGCCTCTGGCAGAAGCGAGGCTGTGATCCAGCAGGAAGATCCAGCAGGACTGGAAGCTGCGATGGCTCCGTTGTTGCTTGGAGCGACGTGGGAGCAGCCTCGTGCACGCTGGGCTCTTCCACCACGGGATCACGTCTCTTTTCCTGGAGGGATCCAACCACGAGTTGCTGGAGGCGACGTTCCCAAGAGGAGCATTTATCCGCATCTGTTAGCAAACACTTGGCAAATGGCTTTCCCCCTCCGGAAAAGGCGGCTGTCCCCGGCAGAGCCTGCGCCGAAGCCGGGGCCAACCGCGACCGCTGCGGTGCTCGGATAGAACCAGCACCCCGCGCAAAGCTGGCGAGCGCAGAGGAGCGCACGCAAGCACGAGCGCGCCCCAAGATGCTGCAAAAAGCCTCCCTGGGGGACAACATCCAAGCGGGACACGCCAGCCCAGCGGCTGCTCCGGCTCTCCGAGGCGCGATTTGGCACCGCGGGCCCCCAGCGAGCTCCGTGCGCAGCCGGAGCGGAGCGCACGCTCCGGGGACAGGATTCCCCGGTGGCCCCCGGGGCCGGCTGACAGGCCCCCGCGCTGCAGCTGCAGCCTGGTGGCGAGGTGCCGAGGAAGTTTTGCAGCGGCATTAGAAAATGTTGACATGTTTTTTGAAACAATTTCAGATCTGATATCTGCGCCAGATTGAGTTTGTAACCAGCTTTATTGTTTAAGCCTGCTGGGATTTCATCAAAGGCGTCTGCTGTTTACCCAGAACCGTTTCAGTGCAGAAAACAGCAAACAGACCTGCATTTCTATCTGATTTCACTTTTTCCTTTTCCTCCTGAATTTAAGTGCTTGTGAAAAGCATGGCTGATAAGGCCGAGCAGTGCGGATAAATCCTGAGGACGGACTCGGCAGAGGCTCCACCAGCTGCTCTGGGTTTATTAACAGCCAGGGGAGCCGCCGCAGGCTCCCAGTGGGACCCAAGCAGCTTGGGAGGCAGCTCCCTGCTCCATTGTGATCCCTAAGGACAGAGGAGCCGCTGGCCTCTTTCCCTTTTTCCTTTTTTTCTAGCAGTTTTGATGCAATTTCAGCTTTCCGCCGCGAGCGGCTGAAGATCCGTCCTGGCACCGGAGCGGCACGGCCGGCTCTGCAGATGCGCTCGGCGATGCGGGAATGGGTTCTCCAAAGGCAGCGTGGCCCAGGGAGGCAGATCAAGATGAAGCAGGAGAGCGGCTCAAAAGGGACCTGCTGTAAATCGCATTAATCCTCCTTACACTTCACCCCGGGAGCTGCCCCGCTCCACGCTCAAAAAGCAAGCGAGGGCCAAGTTGGGGAAAGAGCCTGGAAAAGGGTTTTCCCAAGGGGCTGCCGCTGTGGGCTCCTTGCAGCTGGATCCTGCTTCCCTCCACGGCTGGCAGCACCGTGACCTGCTTGGTGGCCGTCCCGGGCTCCTCGTGCCAGCGTCACACCGCGGACCTGGCTCCGGCATCCATCACACCTGCGCGGTGACAATGTAATTTTTATCTGCGGCTGTTTATTTCCCCGACAGAACTACTTGTAAATTCCAGGAAGAAAATACATCCCGGCGGGTGACAGAAGCGGCACAAGGCGATTAATCTGGCCGCTTCCGCCTGGAATGCAAAAGTGCCCAAAGCTGCTGCTGCTCCGGGGACGGCACCGCTGCACCCTCGCCAGCTGCCTCGTGCTTTGGGGACCCGGAGGTTCAGACTGTGGGAGCCGCCGGAGCTGTGGATGCTGCTGGACATTGCGGGGAGCAGCAGATGCTGATGCCACTGGAATGGAGTCTTTTTTTCCACAGGGAAATGTGTTTTTTGTGGCACGAGAGGCAGGGAGGGCGCAGGGTGGCAGGCGCTGCCGTGCGTGGCTCGCTTGGCCACGCAGGCTGCGTGGGAAGGGCCCCCAGAACGCGGCTTTCTGCAGAGCCGCCTTTTCCTTCCTCCTTCCTTCTTTCTTTCCCGGCGCTCCCGGCCCGCGCTGCCCCAGATACCAAAAGTGCTGAAGAGAGGCATTCGCACCAGCAGCGCGCGAGCCCCGGGGAGGCCGAGCGGGCAGCGGGGCGCGCCGCGCAGCGCCCGGAGCCCGGCACGGCACCGCGCGCCCAGCGCCGCGCCGCAGGTTTCGGCTCGGCCTCCTGAATTTTTTAGCTTTCCCTGAACTGTGCTAATGGGCTGGCGGCGCAGGGGGGAGGCGAGGGCCCTGCTCGGGCTCCCGGCCTGCCTTGCAGCGCGGCCGCCACTGCATTGCTGCTCTTAAAATATTCAGCGCGGCCGGCCGCAATTTCGCAGCGGGTCAGCGCACGCCGAGGCAGCGCGCGCAGGGAAAGCGCCGCCCAAGGATTAACCCCGGGAGGCGGCGGCGCCGTTTAAAGGATGCTTCTTTGCAGGGAGGTGGTTGCAATTCCTTGCGGGGAGGTGGTTGCATTTCTTTGCCTTGCTCTCCCGCTCCGGGCGCCCGGCCGGGATGTTCCCACGCTCCGGGCGGCCCCGACACGCCGGGCTGGCTCGCGCCCCGGCACGGGAGGGCTCTTATCCCTAATTCTGCTTTATCCCGGCTAATGTACCGGCAGATGTTCTCATTATCCATTTAAACATATAATCCTCCCCCGAATCCCGCTAAGCCCCTGGCCTCGCCGCTACCTAGTGGCAGTGCGTTCCACAGGTTAATTAGGAGCTTTTAATTAATGTCCAAGCAGTGAGTGAGCCCAAAGTGCTGGTCAGCCATCCCCAGGTGGAGATGCCTGGGCACAGGTTTCTCCAGGAATTACAGTTTTCCATGCACAAATCCCCATATTTGGGGGTCATTCATGGCCAGGTTGCCCCCAAGTCCCTTCCTTTGGCTCCAGCATCCTCTCTCAAAACACGGGATCGCATCTCTCCAGTTGGAGCTGCCTCGTTCCCACCTGGAAGACAGGAATTGAGCAAAGGCAGGAGGGGAGGAGGAGCAGCAAGAGGAAATCACATGTTGTTTTTAAAAGGCATCTTTGAGTGAACGCTGAATAGGCCTGGGGAAAATTACCTTAAAGGCCTGTTCTCTGCGGGGACGGCACTTTTCATGGCACACGAGTATTTTGGAACTTAATTGCCCATTTGCACGGGCTGGTGTTTTTGCGTCGCCGGGGTCTCCGAGGTGGGCTTTGAAGATTGCTGCCGCCCCGTAATGCCTCCCTTTATCGCGCAAAAACCCCGCGCACCTGCGAGGCGGAGCCGCTTGCGAGAAACGAGGTCGAAATTGGCTCCCGATTTAATAAAGCCGCAAATGGAGCCGGAGCACAGAAGAGGTGACGGCAGCGCCCGGCCGCTCGCCTGCTCCGCTGCCTCTTTCCTCCCTGCCGGCCAGCTCGGCTCCGTTGGATCCCTCCAGCATCAGGGATGCCAGCGGATCCACCAGAGCACGGCTGCGGATCAGACATGGGAACAACACACTGGGACCTTCCTTGAGGTCCCAGGCTGGACAAGTGGCTGGAGCAGGGCAGGTTGCACTGGCCTGGCCACCACACTCACCGTTTTCCCCAAGCTTTGGCCACCCAGTATTATTTTTCTCCCCGATTTTGGTGCTTTTTTTCCAGGAGATGCGGGTTGGGGGCCGGGAGCGGGGCGGGCTTTGCTGCTGCATTGGCTGCTCGCTGCTTCCCGGCAGCAGCGGTTTATCCTGCCTGGCTGAGCCGGGTCACTGGGGGATTCTCCCGGCGCGTGCTCCGGTTCGGAAGCGGGATGAAGCGCTGGAGCAGCGTCCGCAGCAAGTCCCTGCGTGGCACTGCGGGCAGGGGCATTTGCCACGTGTCGCAGCCATGGATGGGCACATTTCCCCACCGTGTTTTCCTAGGGAATCATCGGCTCTGCCTCGGAGCGCAGCAAGCGATGAGCTCCCTTGTCGGTGCTCCTTGGCCCCTGGGTTTAGGGCTGCTTTAGAGATGATGGGGATGATGCTTGGGGGATGATGCTTTAGGGATGAGCATCTCCCAGCCGTGCGGTTCTTTGTCCAGCAGAAATCCCGGGCGTTTGGGCTCTTTCCACTTCCAACAACAAGGCTGGAAACGTTTTTCTGTCCTTACTGGGTTCAGCTCTGCTGTGATTTGCAGCTCCCCAACTGGCTGCCAGTGAGCTGGCCCAGCCAGAGCCGCTCCAGGCCCGGCCGTGGGGATCACAGCGTCTCCATATCCAAGTTTTCCCTGTGTCTCTGTATCCAAGTTCTCCCCCAGCTGCGGTTCCAGTGCCAGCACTGGGAACCTCCACTGGCTCCTTTCTCCCTGGAGCCCCCACTTCTGTGCTGCTGGTGCCGCTTTTCCCGGATAACCTTCCCAATGCTCCCACAAATAGTGACTGCCTTCTGGTTTTATTCCGCTCCTGAATTGATGGAGCCCATCTCTACATATATTCCCAACTCTCTGCCTAAGTTTTCCTGTGGGAACATCCTCCCTGTCCTTGCAGGCGCCAGGAGCAGAGGGATCCCGTGTCCTTGCACGGCTCGCGCCGGGATGCACGAAATGGCCACGGTCGGCACCGTGCACGTTGCAATTAGTAACGGGCTCATGGCAGCGGGAAGAAAGGCGCTAAATGAGACCTGAAAGGTTATTCCAATGGGAGGCGGCTCCGGACGGCATCACCTTCCCGGTGCTGGGGCGACCGGGATGCTGAGCGCCGGAGCAGAGCACGGAATCAGAGGGAAAAGGGGAGAGCGCGGGAAGGACGTGCGGAGGTGGGTGAAGCAGCCTGGGCACCGGTAGTTTTGCAGTAATTTCTTTGCAACTAGAGCAGATATCGCGGCAGCTCCTTGGGACGGGGAACGCTCCAGGGGCCGGGAGCGGGAGGACGGTGGCCGGAGCAGCGCCCGCTCCGGCCTCTCCCCAGCCTGGGTTACAGGCGGTTGGGCTTAAACGCCTTTTATGTTGTGACGCAAACGAGGAGAGGCCCGAAAATGGGTCTAGCAAAGCCGGCTGCTGCTTCGGAGCGGAGCCCGCGGGAGCAGCAGCCGCTGTCATGAGAATCAGGCGCCTCAAGGACCATCGGAGGGAAGGCAGAAAGTCGGCGCGAGCTGCTCCCTCTCTCCCGCTTCCAGGAGAAATGTTTGGAAACACGAACGCTGCCTGGTCAGGAGGGAGGAGAGACTCGGACACGGCATTTCATGGCTCCAGGGAGCCTTCGGAGAAGATGTGGCCACTTGGACAGGGAAACCTCCGTTTTAATGAGCGTTTCAGTTGTGTCTCTTTGTCCTCATGTCAAAGTCCTTCCTTCCTTCAAAAACAAACAAAAAAAGCCCAGGTCCTGCTGCCTGTGATGGCCAGGAGGGCTCCATTCCAGTGGCTCTGGGGTGCTGGGACATCCATCCCCGCAGAGGGACCCGTCGCTCCCCGGGTGCATGAGGCCACCCCATCCCTGCGTCCTTGTTCCCTGGGGGCCACCATGGACTTTTCCCATTATCTCTCCAACGCGCCAGCCCCGTCTTTGGACCCGTCTCGGGCGAATTGATTGCAGAGGGTCTGACGCTGCGAGCACCGCCCGGTCCGCAGCAGCCGCCGCGCGCCTCGCGCTCACCGTTCTTGCCTAGCAAAGAGGGGATCGTAACAGGATTTATAATGGCTCGCTGCGAGAGAGGCGCTGATTAGCTCCAAGGAAAGTGATTGGCATCACGTGGGGCCGGGAAGAGCTGCGGCAGCCGCCCCAGCTCCGCAGACAGCAGGGCAAGAGTCCAAGCATGGGAGGGCAAAAGAGCGCAGCGGCGCTGCGGTCCCCAGCCGCCGCTGCCAGGCCATTAAGCTGCTGAGATGCATTAAATGGGAGCCTGGCCAGTTACAGGAAAAGCCAGAACATTGTTGTTTTGCTCTTTTTTTTTTTTTTTTAATTATTATTTTTAAACCTGATCCTTGTGCAGGATGGAATGGCCAAGGCCGGCGGCGGGATGGGGCGGCGGGGACGGTGCCGTTGCCTCCTGTATCCTGGCATTGCAGGCACCTGAGTGTGGTAATGGGGTCCCCAGCATCTCCTTCTGCCTCCCAGCGAGTGTCCCCGCACTGCCTGGTGGGCACTGTCCCCCAAAACCACCCCAGTGACCCCCAGCCTCGTGCATGGGACGGCACCAGCGCTTCCCCATGGCTCCCAGCCCAGCCACCGCTCCACTTCCCTCCCCAAAACGATCCCTGCTCGCAGCCGCTCTCCCTTTCCTGGTGTCACTGCATCCCGCGTGGACTATAATTAATAGAAATTATCCTCCGGAGACCTCACAGACCCCGGGCCGTAATTGCTTGTCCTTCCTGCGCCGGCGGCGCGCGCAGCGGCAGCAGACAGCTCGCCAGCCGCCGGCGATGCCGCCGCGGCCCGCAGCCTATTAGGAAGCTATTTTTATTGAGCTGTTAAAGCACCCGGTAATGCAGTGGGTGCCCGCGGGGCGCCGCGTGCTCGTCCAAGCGCCCTCCGGGTGCACGGCGGGAGAAAACGCTCTGGCCACTGGTGAGGATGAGCTCTGGAAAGCTCCTTGGTGGCAGTTCGGTGCCATCCTGCAGCTCAAATCCCGGCTCCTGCAGGTCAGGGTGCAGTGAGGCAAGGCGGGATGTCCCCAAAGCGCCTTGTCCCTGCCACTTCGGTGGCCTGAAAGGTTTTGCCCCCCACTCAGGGCCTGGCCCAGGGCCCCGCAGCTCGAGGCCGGGCTCAGGTTGACGCAAGAGCCTTTTTATTGCGGGCAGAAAATGTGCCCGAGCTGGCGGCTTTGATGCCAGCCTGTCACTCTCCTTCCCCCCTGCTGCCGGCAGAACGATCCGCTGCCGAATGGCAAAGAAGGTGCCTCGCAGGCGCCAATTTGCCCTCTCATCCACGGAACGCAAGGACATCCAGCAAGCCTGAAACGCGGAGCGGCTGCAAGGGGATGAAAGGCGGCGGATGCGGCGCGGAATGAGCTGGCAGGGCCACCGGCGCCGTGACGCTCGCCCTGCCGCACGCGCCCGGCTCCTCGTGCCCGGTCCCCAGCCCCATCCAGGGGGAGATGCGCCCGGGAGATGCTCCGAGGCATTGCCGCCTTCCCGCGGGATGCAGGTGCCAGGCGGGCACCGGCAGCCGTTGCTTTGTGCTTAGGTCTCGTGTTCGATCTCTCCTGGCTCCGTTTCCCATCTCCAAGAAGCCCTTTGTGGGGGGAATCTGCTCTCTCTCTGCACGAGCTCGGCCGGCGTGCGATAGGGACCTGCCCTGCGCTCATCTTGGGGGGGTTGTTGTTCCATCCATGCTGTTCCATCGGTGCTGGCGCTGGGAATGGCATCCCGAGCAGCACAGGCTGCTTGGCTTGGCGGTGGGTGGGAGGAAAACTCTTCAGCTCGGGACAGAACGGGATCAGGAGCATCCGCTGGTGTCTGGGTCACAGGCAACCCGCGGTGCTCAACTGCCTCCCATGGATTCCTCTTTCCTTGGAGGCAGCGAGGATTCCCAGCGCCTTCCCCAGCACCCAAAGAGCTCTCTGGTCTTCGCCGAGTCCCTCGCTCCCAATTCCCTACGCTTTTCCCTCAGGACTCCCATTCCCAGGGCAGGCCTGGGGTGCCCTGGGCACTTCCCACTGCGCCCTTCACTTCCAATCCATTTTTCCTTCAGGAAGCTCTGGGCTTTTGCCAAACGGCAATAAGCCCTCGTGCAGCAGGGAGAGGAAGAACTGGGCGAGGAAGATTTGCCCCCAACCGCACGTGCGTGCACACAGCAGCTCAGCCTCCAGTGCTTTGGTTTCCTCCAAAAAAGCCCTCTTTGCCCTTCACCGAGGTGCTCGGGTGTTTGTCCCGTGCCCAGAGGCTGCAGCGGGACGGTCCAGATCAGCTCCAAGCAGCATCCGAAGCCGTTTCCCCCCTGCACTCCGAGGGTATCATTACAGCAAAAGGTTTATTCCAAACTGGGGTTAAGTAGAGCGGATTACACAGGGAGAACGCACTCTATTCCCTCTGTTTCTGCATATATTAGGCCTGAAACAAGCATTTAAATTAAACGAGTTTCCATATCTGAGTTTCCAATCCCACAGCCACTTCCACCACTGGCCTCTTTTTCTGCTCCCCCTCTCTATTCACTTTAGCACAAGCGGGAAGCGGAGGAGATGTCGGCACCAGGAGAGAGGAGTGCTAATTAAACAGGGACTTCCACATGAGGGTACAAATCCTCTGGACCGGCACCTACCCTGCCGATTTCTCTATTTATTTATTATTTCTCGGCACAATCGTCATTTCCAGCGGTGCCTGCAGCAGGGGGAGCGAGTTCAGGGGCTGCCGGCGGAGAGGATTAGCGCGCTGGAAGCGTTATTGCTTTCCTGCGCCGCGGATTCGGGAGCGATTCCCCGATGGCTGCGCTCTGTATAGACGGGAATCGGTGCTAATTTGTTTTGGAGGATCACACATCCACCAACACGCGCAAGACAACCCTGCCTTGGAGCCGGGGCGACAGGGAGCCACGGAAAACCAGCAGGCGCGCGGAGCCAGACCTCCCTCCCGCGCCCCCAGTGCCAGGCCTGGAAAAGAGCCGATTTCCCTGGATTTTCGCTCCCCTTCTGCAAGTCCGCGCCGGCTCGGGCATCCCTCGCTGTTAAAAGCCTTTCTGCAGCACAAAAAGCCTAAGGGACCGTGCGCCGGACAGGATGTCGGAGAGACAGAGCGTAAAAGGTTCCTGTCTCGACATCCTTTGCCTTTTTTTTTTTTTTAATTATTCTTTCATTTTAAAAATCAGCCTCAAGTTTAAGTGCAGGAGAGGGATAAATGCGCTGCTGTGACCCCGGGTCCCGCCGCCCTGAGCTCCGCTGCGCCGGCTCGGAGGGACGCGGCCCGCGGGGAGCCATCGGAGCCGGCTGCGATGGAAGACGGAGCTATTGTTTCAAGCAGAGCTATTGATTTTTTTGCGTTATTACACTAAGAAATTTATGGTCTGGCTTCCGAGTGCAATCGGAGTTAATGACCGAGCTCCAGAAAGTTCCCGGTGACCTTGGCCGTGACTTTGGGGGGAAGGCGAGCGGCTCGGCGGCAGGGTCGGCCGGAGCCGCCGCTGCCTGCGGGGCTGCGTTTGGGGCAGGATTGGGGCTTTTTGCAGAGCCAGGTCTGTGCCCTGAGCGTCGTCTCGCAGCAAAGCCGCATCAGGCCACGATGGGGCTGGAGCAAGTTGGGCCTTCTCGGCTCGGCCAAAAGCCACTGCTGCTGAGCCCACCGTTCTCCTCTTCAAGCCGCCGGCCAGAATCATTAATAAAGCAATAATTATTCCTAATTGTGACCACGTTGAGGGCAAAATGTGAACGTGGGGCTTGCAGAGCACCTGGGACGGAGGCGACGCAGCTCTGAGCGCAAGGAACCCTCTGCATCTTGCAGCACCAACCTCTTCCCAAAGCCTTGCAGCGCTAGCAACGCGCTGGATTTCCTCGCATCCTTCCTGCTCTGGGAAGAGGAATTCCAGCTGCTGGCATGGGGGGGGGGTCCTCGCGGCACCTCCTCCATGGAAGAGCCCCCGGCCCTGCAGCCCCAGCTAATGGTGCGCGGCGCCCTGAGCCCTCCGCGCTCAGCTTCTGCCTCCGAGGTCATAATTGCCATTAAATCACAGCTTGCCTAACCAAATTATGCAAAACCGAAATTATCTCCAATGATTTTTATGTCGCTGAAATGTTCCAGAACTGCCGGGGTGACGATTGGGGGATTGGGAGCAGCTGTCACTCCATCGGAAACCGTAACTCCCAACAGCTGGGAGCTGTCAGTTATTTATGGCACCATTTGTAACCAGAGGAAAAAAAAAAAGAAAGAAAAGAAATAAAAAAAGAAATATATAGGGGGAAGGTGGCTGGGGGGTTGCCGGGCGGGAAGGCAGCTGGCAGGGCCAGTGGAGCTGGGGAAGGACCGGCCGGGAGGCTCTGGGAGCGAGCGTGGGAAACGCTCCGTGCCGAGGCTGAGCGCTCGCTGGGGAATTCAGGCCGTGACAGCCGGGTTGGGCTTGTTTATTTTATCCTCTGCACTGCAAAAAAAAAAAAAAAATATATATATATATATATATATTTATGCAGCTACTAAGCAGGTCTGACCCTGCTTTGTCAACGCATCCCGGATCTGAAGTGCCTACTCGTGGCTTGTGCCCGGGGGCCATCCCCACTCCAGGCTTTTCTCCTTCCGTGGGCACCGAACGGCCAGCGCTTGGCGCTGCCACCTCTCCCTCATGGCAGCTCCCCTGTGCCCACGTCCCCTGCGGAGCCGGCTCCCAGCTTCCCAAGGGAGTTTGCCTGGGGTCACCGGTGCGTCTCAGTGCCCCGGTTCTCTCGGGTTTGATTCCGGAGGCGTCGCGGGTGCGGGAAGGCTCCGAGGTCGCGGGTGACGTCTCGGCCGGGGTGCTAGGCTGGGTGTGAACACGGCAGGGATGAGCGAGCTCCTGCGCCTGGAAAACACAGCCCACGAGCAGCAGCCGGGTGCTTCGTCCCCACTTGTAGCACTCTGGTTAAGTGTTATTATTTATGCCGTGCAGTGGCTATACATAGTGTTTTATGGCAGCAGAAACACATAAATCAGCCAC
Source organism: Rhynchotus rufescens (assembly GCA_032273925.1). Classification (NCBI taxonomy): domain Eukaryota; kingdom Metazoa; phylum Chordata; class Aves; order Tinamiformes; family Tinamidae; genus Rhynchotus; species Rhynchotus rufescens. The sequence continues at coordinate 4,393 of JAVCKT010036544.1, read as the reverse complement.
CAGAAGACCAGGGCTTTGCTCTGAAGAGCTTATAAATCCTGCAGCACCCGGGGAGCTGCCAGGGGCGCGAGTCCGGGTGTCCCAAAGCAGACGGTGTCATAGGAGAAACACAAAAAAGCAACAAGCTCCTTGGTCCATCTTCCCCAAACAGAGCGGGAAAACCATCAGTGGAGGGAGAGGTGCCCAGTGCCGTGCCGGCTATTCCAGCCTGCCCCATCATCCCGGGTGGAAAAAAACCCATTTTCTTCCTGCCTTCCTGTGCTGGCACCGGCACGGGGAGGAACACGGTCTGGACGAGGCAGCCGGGGAAGATTGGCCGCGTCTGGACAAGGCGGCTGTCTCCGGGTGTCTGCATTCTCCCGGCTCTTGCACAAACCGAGGCTTCAGACTAAATGCATTACGCCATATACCAATTAATCCCGCGTTACATATAGAAAGTCCTTACTCATCAATAATGCATTCGGGAGGAGTGATTTTCACTCTCAATAATAGGGCTAATACAATGGAAACAAGCAGGTAATGAAGAACATTTATAATGATGTTAATCTAATAATGAGGATAATGCTGTTGAAAGTAAGACTGCAAACTGGACACATCCAAAGATAAATTATTTCAAGCGTTCATTAACTAATGCCTAATTAATGCCCAATTAGAGAGATGCTGCATGGGAAATGGCTTGGACAGGCCGGCAAATTCATCCCGGTGCCCGAGACCTCGGTCACAAGCAAGGGGAGGCAGAAGGACGCGGCGAGCGGGGCTGGGCCGAGCGGCAGCAGGAGAAAGCCAGGAGACAAAACATTCCTGGCTGGTTTTTCCGTGTCAGCGGGGCTTTGTTTTTATTCACTTTGCTGGCAGGTTCCTGCAGCGTTTTCCCCTTCGGCTTTTCAAGCTCGCCCTCCCCGGCGAGCCCTGCCACGCGCGGCGGCGACCCTCCAGCTGCCTCGCAACCTTTACAAGACGAAGTCAAAAGGTTTCCGTGCGGAGCCGGGCAGGAGCCACGTCCCGCGGGAGCAGCCTCGGCCTGGGGCAGCTCCCAACAGGGCTTTTCCGACCGGAGGAGCCGGGCGGAGGCTGCAGCACCGCGTGGTCCCCGGGGAGCTCCGCTGCGGCCAGCGTGGCACCGGGGTTGCTGCTGGAATTTCAGGAGCTGTGATCAGGGCTGGGTTGTGTCGGTGGCTCCGGCATCTGGAGCTGGAAGCCCCCATGGTTCCAGCACTGGGCAATCGGCGGATTTTATGGGCTTGGAGGAATAGCATCCTTGAGAAAACCACACATCCTGAGCACATCTACGCCTTTTCCCAACACCTTTCCTCCTCTCAAGTCCTAACCATGTTTATATTTTTTGTCCTAAGAGCTCAACCTTGCTCTGTTTCCAAATTCCTCTTACGCCCGTGTTGCAGTACATGCGTGGACCCAGTCCTGGCTTTTCCACCTCCCATCTTCCTCTTGGGGTGATGTGAGACGGTGCTTCACCTGGAACAACCACCAAGCACCTGCTGCAGCAGGAGACGCTTCTTTCCCATAGGAACCTCAGGCTAGAGCTCATGAATATCCACGAGTTAATGGACCAATGGAACTGGGTTCCTGCCGATGGAGGAACAGAGATGTCACACGCCAGCGCTCTGTTTTGGCAGCATTTCGGACCCTGGCTTCACTCAAGCCTTTGGTCACCTCTGTCCATCACCAGCATCACCAGGAGCATCCTGCTGCCGTGGTGCCATCCGGGAAATTCCGCAATCCCGGCAGCTCTCGTGCCAGGGATCCGCAGACTGTCCTCTGGAAGCAAGACTTACACCTGGGAGGTGGTTTATTGATTCAGGACCTCATGATTTGGTACTGGTTCCACCCGCTTGGGTCTGGCAGGGCGTCACTAGCAAGAAAAGGAGCTGCATGGGTCTCGGGGTCACCCAGGTAAAGGGAGAAGGTGCTTTCGGCAGGAATGAAGCAGCGCCGGGCATGAAAACCACCCGAAAACTTCATCTCTGGAGGGCAGAGCTGGAAAAAAATCCCTGTATTCCTTGGGCAGGAGGCCTGGGCAAACGCCTTGGCCATGTTATCACTAGCTGTGCTATTTTTTAATGATAGATCAATCCAAGATGACTGCTCCTTCCTGCTTATTTCTGCGGAGTCTGAGTAATAGCACATTCTTTTCCTAAAAATTTTGCATTCCAAGAACGCATCCCAGTGCACAGGTCACCTGCTATTAAGTGTGTAGCAACAGCTCTCCATACAAAGCACAAGGCAGCGCTAGCCCATGAGCTCTATTTTAAACAAAATGAGCAAGAAACCAGATTTTTTGTTTTGCTTCCCACTTGTATTCAGCTCCAAGTGCTTAACGGGGGATTATGAGAGAGTATCTGGAGATAATTAGAGGCGAACCTCCCGCCACCCTTGCTTTTTGGAGTTACTGCAAGTAAACGGCAAAGCTAAGGGTGGCTGGGTGGGACGGTTGGTGCCCAGAACTGCATTCGGGCACCTCTGGTTTTGCTCCTTTGCACTTAGTGTGGTTGCATTTCTGGTGGCTGCTCTCCCTCCTTGCAAACTCGGGCACCTGCCGGGGTGAATTCCCTGGGGAAAAGTCTCCGATCCCCTGCCAGGGCTCAGGGCAGGGACACACATCCAAGGGACGCAGCCAAGGAGGGAGGAGGTGCTCTGCAGAACCCGTCTGTGCCGTTGCATGTGATGGACCCGCTCGTTTGGGTGGATAACTCATGAGGCCAAAAGGGAGACGAGTTAACCAGGTGTGTTTTCACAGAATCACTGAACGTTCAGGGTTGGAAGGGACCTCTAGAGGTCATCTAGTCCAACCTTCCTGCTCAAGCAGGCACACCCGGAGCATGTGGCACAGGGCGGCATCCAGGCAGGTTTGGAAGAGAGAAGGAGACTCCACAGCCTCCCTGGGCAGCCTCTGCCAGGGCTCTGGCACCCTCACAGTAGAGAAGTTCCTCCTCACCTGGAGATGGAACTGCCTGGGTTTCAACTTACACCCATTACCCCTCGTCCTGTCACTGGCCACCAGTGAGAAGAACTTGACCCCTTCCTCCATACATTCCCCCTTCATGAATGTGATCAGATCCCCTCTCAGCCTTCTCTTCTCCAAGCTCAACGGGCCCAGCTCACTCAGTCTCTCCTCAGAGGAGAGGAGAGATGGTTTTCCCGCGGGAATGACCCTCGCCGCCCATGCCAGGCGGGTGGGTTGGAGCGAGCGGCGCGGCGTCTCTGACCGCTGACCCTGACCCCGCTCTCGCCTCTCTCCGAACAGGGGCTTTTGCGGAGCTGCTCCTGGTGCTGCTGGGGCTGAAGGTCCAGGCGGCCGCGGGCTGCCCGAGCGACTGCGTGTGCTACCCGTCGCCCATGACCGTCAGCTGCCAGGCCCACAACTTCGTCACCATTCCCGAGGGCATCCCCGAGGACAGCGAGAGGATCTTCCTGCAGAACAACCAGATCACCTTGCTGCTGCGGGGCCACTTCAGCCCCTCCATGGTCACCCTCTGGATCTACTCCAACAACATCACCTTCATCGACCCCAACACCTTCGAGGGCTTTGTGAACCTGGAAGAGCTGGATCTGGGGGACAACCGCTACTTAAGGGCTTTGGCGGCGGACACCTTCCAAGGGCTGGTGAAACTCCATGCCTTGTACCTGTACAAGTGCGGGCTGAGCTCCCTGCCCAGCGGGATCTTCAGCGGCCTCCACAACCTGCAGTACCTTTACCTGCAAGACAACCACATCGAGTTCCTCCAGGACGACATTTTTGTCGACTTGGTCAACCTCAGCCACCTCTTCCTGCACGGCAACAAGCTCTGGAGCCTCCATCAGAACACCTTCAGGGGCCTCGTCAACCTGGACCGGCTGCTCATCCACCAGAACCAGCTGCAGTGGGTTCACAGGCGGGCTTTCCACGACCTCCGGCGACTGACCACCCTCTTCCTCTTCAACAACAGCCTCTCGGAGCTGCCGGGCGACTGCCTGGCCCCGCTGGGCGCCCTGGAGTTCCTGCGGCTCAACGGCAACCCGTGGGGCTGCGACTGCAAGGCGCGCTCGCTCTGGGAATGGCTGCGGCGCTTCCGGGGCTCCAGCTCGAGCGTGCCGTGCGAGGCGCCCGAGCGGGCGCGCGGCAGGGACCTCAAGGCGCTGCGGCCCGAAGACTTTAGGAACTGCTCGGGCGCCGAGTCGCTGCACCAGATGAAGACGCACGCCTTGCCCGGCGCCGAGCGAGGAGCCGCCAAGGGCCACCGCCACCCGCACCACGCCAAGGACAAGGGCTCGGAGCGCGGCGCCGCCCCGCAGCCCGCCGCCGCCCCGGGCTCCCGCCGGCACGGCAAGAACTGCACGAGCGCCCGGGGCCGCAAGGCGGGCTCGCGCAAGAGCGCGCCCGACCCGCAGGACGACG
>JAVCKT010036534.1:39915-50030 GCA_032273925.1 Rhynchotus rufescens | reverse complement strand
TAAATGATCTCTAGAGGTCCCTTCCAACCTTAAACGTTCTGTGAAACTTAATAGTTTGACTTTTCTGAGATGATTTTGGAGGAGGGTCTGAATCATTACTGGAGTTAGATAGGAAATGGAAGGGCTAATTGATAAGTAACTGATATGTTATTTCTACCCCTCAAAAAAAGAGGATGGTTATCTCCATTTTTATGTCTTCCCATATGTTTAGACTATTCCTTAATATCCTGGATTTACACATAGAAGTTGCCACTGATGGGGTGTTTTTTCTCGTAGTGGACCAGGAGTGATACTACAAAAGCTTTTCACAAGGAGACTTACTTGTCTGGCTAGAGAACGGGGTTGCTCTAAAGTGAGGTCTGAAGGGTAGTGAAGAGCATCTTTGGGCAGGTTATACTGTAGCCACGTACTCCTGATGAAAATGTGTGAGATGTGAATATTTGTTCCTTCCAGGGGTGGTGATCTTTTTGTTTCAATCTGAATTTTCTTCCATTTTCATTTTGCAGCAGCAAAGAACTAAACGAGGAGGCTGGGCCAAAGGGAGAAAGAGGAAGAAACCCCTTAGGGACAGCAATGCCCCCAAATCCCCCCTCACAGGGTATGTGCGATTCATGAATGAGCGTAGGGAGCAGCTTCGAGCGAAGAGGCCTGAAGTTCCTTTCCCAGAGATCACCAGGATGCTGGGCAATGAATGGAGTAAACTGCCTCCCGAGGAGAAACGGGTACCATTAAACTCCCTTTTCCTTGTTGGGATATCATTTTTGTTAAATGACAATATTGTGTAGTGAGGAAGTTAACATAGACTTTTGAAGTTATGTTTAGGAAACTGTTTAAAACTATGGTGCACAGGTCCTCCAGAGTTCAAGTAATGAACCCTGGTAGGGCCATAGCAGCTCATCCAGGTGTGACTTGGAAAAAATCTAAATAGTGCAAAGTTGTACTGGGGAACTTGGGGGAAGGTTGTAACGAGATATCCTGTGGCTTGTGATTTATGGAGATGGAACTCTGTTCTACCTAACCCAGACACAGCTGAGAATTACCAAGGCCAGAGCCATCAGAGCCAGTGGGGCAGGGGCTCATTCGCTCTAGTTGAGGAGATTTCAGCAAGGTTTCAGAGCTGCTCAAATGATTTTAAATTTTGGTTTATTTTACAAACTCATCAAGGAATATAAATATTTGGTATCTTAGAATAACTCAAGTGTACCTGAAAGGGCATGTTACTGAAAGAAATTAAGTAGTTATTCTTTGTTGTCTTTATTAGAAGTCTAAAAATGCAGAGACTTGACCTTTGCTAGTATGTTGTTGTTTACGAGCTGGTTCATGGAATACCAGTTAGAGATCTTAGAAAACAGTGTATGGATAATCGTTTTGTCCATAATGGAAAATGTGTCAACCGAGCCAATTGATTTACTACCAGATTTGCTGCGGTGCAATTGCTGTCACTGATTGCTGGGAGAAGGGGGAAGTGAGAGAATAAGAGATTCCTCTCCAGCTTAAGATACTGTTATAGCCTCTGTGACAGTTTCTTAACTTAGAGCGTTTAATCAATCTCCTTTTTTCCTGTGTGCAGCCTTTTAAATGGTCCTTTTTAAAAGAAAAATGCCATGGAGCCTGTGCTAACCTCTAACTTTCACTAACCAGTTGTAAGGCAGGGAAGAACTGCCAAGTACTTGGTTTCTTTCTAGTCTTCCTGCATGTCTTTATTAAGGTTATGAGGGAGCGTTGCTGACTTGAAACCATTAACTCTAACAGGACAGACCTCAAATTCTGGTTAAAGCTGACTAAGCTGGCTTTGGACTATAAAGAAATTATTTTCCTAAAGCAAGCAGTGAGGCTGAAGGCAGTACTCGTCTCCTGTGTGGGTTAATATTGAATAATCCATGGGACAGGCATGTGTCAAGCTCTCCTGGCTGATCCCCAGCAATTAGCAAACTAGCTTTTTGATGTGACAGCTGAGAAGAAACAGTCCCCCATTTCCCTTGTTCCAGCCCAGTAGTCTTGCATGGCTCCTTTTGCTTTTGTCCAGCTTAAGGATGAGTTGATTGAGCTAAATGAGCCAGCCAAATACTGCCATTGCCAAAAAAAACCCAAAGCCCAGCTTTCTACCCAGCCATTACCTTGCTGTAGCCATAAAGCAAACCACACACGATTAATCATTCTTTTATCCTCCTGTGTAGAGGAATATGAGAGGTAACAGATCTGTGCTAGAAAACGTAGGACATCTAGTTACAGTTAGCACAGCATAATTCATTCTTCCTGATTCAGAACAATCCGTTCAAAGCACAAGTTGAAGAAAAAAGGTGCAGGCTGCATCATTCATTGTCTGCGCTCTTTCAGCAACACATTCTGTTTTTCCATAATGCCTTAATTCCTCCCTGCCATCTCCAGCAATGCCCAAAAGCAGCACAAACCCAACGTCCTCCAGTTTGCCCTGGTCTGGAATAGAAGCAGTGACTGCAACAGGGTCAAGACAATGTCCCAAATGCACTGAATATGTAACTGCAAAGTGGCTTGTGATGATTTCCTGAAGATTAACAACCATACCAAGTCTCTAAGACTTGCTCTGGTTTGAGGTTTCCGCTGAATTTTAAACTTGAATGGGGAAGAGGTGGTGGGTAAGGCAGCTTTTTTCGTGGAAAAATTCCATTAGTCCCTGAGTTGACCACTTCTTAGGTGATGCTCAGTTCATCAGTATCTTTAAAATATTCTCCAATTAAGCTTGTTCTATTATGCAGTTGCCTGAAATTCCTCCAGGCTAGAATACAATGGTTTCTTGTAACTCAAATGCAGATATTAAAGCAATTGATAGAACCTTTTAGGCTCTGTTCTCTTTAAGCTCTTCTTTTAGAGTAGCCACAGTGTTTTGGTTATCCCTCAGAGGAGGGGAAAGAATGAGGTGGTAAAATTTTGCCTGTGGGATTTGAAAGCAAGTGCATACAGGAATCCCTTGCTGCATATCTGAGTAAATGATAACCTGTTAACAAGGGATTCTTGTAGGGCTACATTTAATCACAGCCACAGAAACCTAGTTCTTGAGTATGTGCTCTATGGTATATACGTAGCATCAAGCTGGGCAGCCTAGCAGTTGACTGCTTCTAGGTCTAACAAGCAAAAAGTTAACAGGATGATGATTTGGTAAAAGAGACAAAAAGGCATTAAAACAGCAATGTTTTATCCCAGATTCTTAGTTCTCTGCATCTCATGTACATTCTCATTGTTTCTCCACTACTTTACTGTTTGCATAGGTGAGATGGATCAGCAATTCCCTGAAACTCTTGGGCTTTTTCGTTTCAGCGATACCTTGATGAAGCAGATAGAGACAAGGAGCGTTACATGCGGGAACTGGAGCAATATCAGAAGACCGAAGCCTACAAAGTCTTTAGCAGGAAAGCACAGGACAGACAAAAAGGGAAATCGCACAGACAAGGTATTAATTGGAGCAAAAAGTTGTGCCTAGCTAGAACAACAAGATGACCAACAAGAAGTATAGCCTCATGTTCATGAAAAGCCCTTGGTTGTTACCAAGCAGATGTGTTTTCTTTAGTGTTTGCATCTACTATTGTAAAGTAACTGTGGTTACACAGATGTAACTGCTGCTATGTTGTGCTAGAGCAAGTACCTTCAAAGCACCCAAAGTAGATTCTACTGTTGCATGACTTTAGGAAAGCTACACAAGTTTTCTATCTATAACTGTTTGTTGTGTGACTGTGGTTATTTGGTAGTTTTACTACTTTGTTGGTTTGTCTTTTGGGGGGATTTCTTGCTTATTTTTTCTTTTCCAGATGGAGCAAGGCAGCCAGCCCATGATCATGAGGTAAGCCTCTTTGTTCTGCACATCGGTGGGTAGATCTTCAGATGACACTCTCAACTGAAATCAGTATAAGTTTATGCCAGCTGTCAACTAATCAAGGGCTTAAATTATTGTGTGTAAGGTTTTTAAGTGAGAAGCAACTGAATACTCTTATGCTCACATTAGGATGATGAAAATCAGAAATTCCTGGCAAGTGTAAATGGTCTGAAATAAAGTGAAAGTGTAGAGTATACTTAAACAGACTGAAGGGAATATCTTATTTTTTATGTGGTTTGAAACATAGATGTATGACTTGATTTTTTTTTAACAGTGAGTGTAAGCTAATGTAATTGGGACTTTAAGAATCTCTTCTATTACAGATTCAACTTTAAAAATTTTCCTTTTCAGCTTTTCAAAACAGAAAAGCTTGAATTCCCCCTCCTACTCGCATTTTTTACCCAATAAACACTATTGGGTAAAGAGATATCTAGGTAGAACTAACATGGCTTGAGACCTAGATAAACCTTTCAAGGTTAGTTAAAGTCTTTAGTCTGTGGTTTTGAGGTACTGGTATTTTCCATCACAGTAAATGCTGTGGTTTCTTTGAGAAGGAGACATGGAATGTTACCAAAATTATTGTGAGATCTTTGGTTTAACCTCTTACCTCCCCTGCACACCCTTGCATACATAAATATTAGAAAAGAATAATGGTGTCTGGGGATATCATGGTTATGCTTCAGCTGATCTGAGACCTGTCATACACTTAGTGTGCCCTTGGCAGTCCGTGCCATCTCCCTTCCTCAGGCACTAAGCTTTTTGCCTCTCCTTGCCTTTCTTCAGGCCACAAAACATCTTGCGTGGTTACCAATGAATTACATTAAAAACAAGGAAAAGAAAAATCTTGTTTATTTATACACAGCGTCTTCAGTAGGTAGGTCCAAGGCCTTTCTGAAAGATCTTTTCCTTTTCTTTGAGGATTTCTTTTTTCCCTTGGGAAAGCAATCAAGTTGCTTGCTAATGGGTTTGTTACAATAGTGGCAAGAATGTGCACTGCTGAGAGGCAACCGCTCTTCTTGTCTTCCTTAAGGCAAGTATGTTTTGTTTCCAGGAAAATGCTTCAATAGCATGGTTTTCATGTATTTGATTAACTCTTAAAGGCAATACTCCTAGCTCTGAAGTATATAGCCCCTGAGATTTCTGATTCTGCAGTCTCTGAATCTAATTTAATCTTGAATTGAAAACTTTCCTAATAATCTGGTTTTGTACAAGTACCAGGTAATTGATGGTGACATTTACATATTTGACATATTATGACAAATAAAAAAATTCTCAAGATGAGTCAAGATGAGAGTCTTGACTCTCATCCTTGTAAACACAAGTTATTGCTGAAATTTCACACTTCATTTGTCTACTTACAGAGGAGTTCTTCCTATTCCTATAGGGCTTCCAAGCTTCATGAGACAGATACTGTCCAGAATGCAAAGGCAGACATCCTCCTTTGAAATCTTGTTTTGTTCACTTAGCATTTTTCAATTTTCTATTATGTTTTTTTCATTATTCTGTTATTACTTCTTTGAAAGATGCTTATGAACATGCCCGACAGTTTAGGTGTTACATCTGGTCATGTCTAAGACCCTCAAGGATAGGCAAATGCCTGCTGTAGTGTGAGCATGCAAACAGAAAATGTAGCTGAGAACATCAGGCTGAGTTTGGCCTGGAACCTCCAAAAATCAACATCAATTTAATAACCCAGTGGGAAGGACATTAGTGGTAGAAATGCTTCCCAGACTGTCAGTCATGTTTAGGGCAGAAGATAGAAATAATAATTTTGATTCTCTTTTAATTTGAGGAATTGCAATATGATGTACAGCCTAAAACAGACTGGGCTTTCTCAATGAGAAGGTAATCAAATCCTTATGACTTCAATCCCAGGTGAATCTCAGAATGGTCTGAGTATCTCAGAGCCCTCCAGAGCATCTTTTATAGGTTGGGTAATGTATTCTGTAATGGAAGAGTGCTAATGGCTTTCATTATCGTTCTTCTGTTAAGTAGAATTTCTTGGTTGCCTTTCAGAAGCTGAACCGTTTCACCTAATTGCTTTAATGTTCTTTAGTTCCTACCTAAAGAACCTGTACTCTGGGGCAGCAAATAGAGTATCAGCAGTGCCTTCACCACCACGTGCTCTCTAGGAGCCGTTGCTGGGCCAGCCGGTGCCTCTTGGCAGTCAGGTAGCAATAATCATCATGATTTTTCTAGACTTCTCCTCTAAGTGGTGTGGGATATTTTATTTACTTATTTGAACCCGACTTCCTAACTGACACCACTGCTTAGTGTACATGAATGCTAATGTCCTGGATTTCAAGGTGAAATTAACTTCTGTCTGTCTTGGGGTGGGATGTTAGGATGAAATGAATGTATTGCTCGGGTAAGGACTTCATGAGCATTTGCAGTTGCCTTTACCCTCATCTCTTAGTTGCTGGTGTTCCGTTCACTCTGGTCCAGCTGCTTCATGAGACAGGCACCAATATGAAACTCTTCAACTTAGTTGCAGAATTCCCTTTTAGGTTGTTAAACAGTTGGATTTTTTTGCCCGACACCAAATCATGTTTGACACTTCATTTAAAACCCAAGGTGTTCAAATACAAAGGCCTCTATTGTAGTGGCAGAAATAAGAGTGGTATTTTCTCTCAGGCTCTGAACATAATATTGGAGGAATGAGTTCTTGGTGCGCTTTGCCAGCTGAGGTATTTGAGGGGTTTGAAAGCTTGCTATTTATAGAGATTCTCTGATGATTAACTTCTCTTCCTATCTTAAGTAACAGTTTGATTACTGAAGTTCATCATAGGGGAAAAAAATAAATCTAACTTGAATTGGCATTGTCAGTAATGATGCAGGCTGTAAGCATTGATTTCTGTTGATTTGACTTGCAGAAATGGTGACTGAAGTATCACTAATAATAATACATTTGAATTTAATCTCAAAAATCCTTGAAGGAAAACATTTGGTATGGTGCCTCTTTTCTTTGAGTCTCCCTGCTTTAGAAGACTTTTAAAAATGCCTGTTAAGAGTCATGAACTGTAAACTGATATCCCATCTCCTGCACATCAAGTGCAAGAACCTCTTAGACTGTAGTAGTCTCAGGTCCACATAGCTGAACTCATCAGGCTTACTGGAAATTAGCTAAACAAGTTTGAAAATTTCTACGATGCCTTTGACCACGGTTTTTATGACGATGTGCCTTAAAAAGCACAGATTTTGCATTGTTAGGTTTTGCAGAATACAGGAGAAGCAGCCAATTCCTTGAAGTAATCCCCACATGGATGCACACGTGCCATGATAAGGACAAATAGCTACTTTCTGAAAGCAACAAACACCCGTACTTATTTCTTCTTCTTTTTCCCTCTAGCCCTTCAAAATATGACATACATTCTGTAAACAAGTTTCCCCAGAGAATCTTACACTTGGTGCCATGTTCATATATATATATATTTTTTTTTCCTCTGGAGGCAGCATCCTTCAAAATCTTTGGAAAAAGATATGGCTCTCTTGAAGCATCCCATCTCTTTTTGAGACCAAGTGCGTGTTGCAGTTTGGAACAGAGAGCTGTGGAATTGGCACCCTATGGAAAAGCTGTGTGTTTTTTCTCTTAGCAGTTCTTCTTGTCTCTTTTCTCATTAGCCTTGTTAGGTGAAAGGCAAAGAGCCTTCATATTTGGCATGAATGGTGCTTGGTTTATTTCCTGTTGGTTGACAGTAGCCTAAAACTGTCTGTAGAGAATGTTGTTTGTTTTGTTGTGGAATGGTTTCCATTATGATACAGAAAACAGATGAATTTGGATTTTCACATTTTAAAATTACTGAATGATTGTCTAATGTGTATTGTCTTCAGGACAAAGTATGTTTCAATAGTCTAAGATACTTCTTGACTGTAGTGTTTGGCCTCTGTTAAAATTATCGATAGGAATTAAAACCATCTTCCATCCATCCAGTTCTTGGTTTATCTGCCTCAGTTTTAGGTCTCTGTTCTGTTTCATTAACAGTGTATTAGCTTACATTTTTTTTCTTCTTTCTCCTTTTTAGAAGGAAACAGACACAAAGGAGAGGTCTGTTTTTGATATCCCGATCTTCACAGAAGAGTTCCTGAATCATAGCAAAGGTAAACTAAGCTCCTGCTGGGACTACTTTTTTTTCTTCTTCCCAGACTTTGCCCCAGTAGTGTCAGCTGAGCTAAAGCAGTGTGAGAGTTCCTAAAGTAATGACTTGGATATAGTTGGACAATGTTTGTCTTTACCTCTGTATGTATATAATGGCTCTGATAGCAGGTATTCCTGCCTCACTGTTTTCCAAAACTGCCCTTAATAGCGAATGTTGGTAGCATTTACGGTCCACTGGCTGCTTTTTCCAGCCATTCCAAGCTCCAAGGGCTGTAGTATAGGATTAAGAAACCTTTGAGGTAGAGAAAGATGTTGGTTCAGACTCAATTCTCTTCTGTTGCCATGCTTTGATTGTCTAATTTGCCTGTCTCTTTAGAAATTAACTGCTATTTAAGCATTACCAGAGCTCCACGATGTGATGCTTTTTATGCCTAGTCCAAACCCACACTATTCTCAAAGCTCAATTTAGGAGACCCACTAGACTTAGCTTTGTTAACTGCCAACCATAGGGATGTTTTCTTTGACTCCTGGGGTGCGCACGGGCTGCTATTCACAGCACGAGAAGCCGAGCTGCGGCAGCTCCGTAAATCCAACATGGAGTTCGAGGAGAGGAACGCGGCTCTGCAGAAGCACGTGGAGAGTATGCGCACGGCCGTGGAGAAGCTGGAGGTGGACGTGATACAGGAGCGGAGCCGCAACACGGTGCTGCAGCAGCACCTAGAGACCCTGCGCCAGGCACTCACCACCAGCTTTGCTGGAGTCCCACTGCCAGGTAAGACTTTAAGCTTAGGACTCCGTCCAAATTAAATTTATCTTCTAATGTTGCTTTGGAGTTGCATTGCCTGCCTTGTAATTTTGTAGTATAGGGCTATTTCTGAGGATGTCTTTTTTTTTTTTTTTTTGTATCAGATACCATAGCCTTGGAATAAATCCAGGTGAATGTTTAGCATTAACAGAGCTCTTTATTTCAGCCTTGTTTCCTTTTATCCATCTTTCTCTTTGTTTTAAATACACTTGCTCATTGTTTTGTTCCCAAGGAAATGCTTATTCAGTCCTTGTTCCCCTTCACTTGTTATGTGAAAATGGGCTACTAAGTAGAAAAGACAGGACCTATAAGTTCCTTGATTAATGGAAAGGCTTCATTGTTAGCATCTGCATTGTTAGATGCCAAAGAATCCACTTAGATAATATGAGTGCCGAGTGTAAAAAATAAAAAAGATGTGGGGGAAGGAGGGAAGGTTCAGTTATAATCAGCAATGAGATAGAAATCATGGAAGACCAGGCTTCACTAGTCCTGCTGTTCTACCTCTGCAAAATGCGTAGTTCTGAGGTGGAAACTTTCTTCTACAGAGCCTAATAGCTGAGGTGATACAGGGCAGATACCTTTATAGCAGCTTGCGTGTTGGCACAAGCTGGCCTAAGTATAGTCTTGACTTTCTGGAATTGCCGTAGCCGTCTAAATATTCTGTGGTTCATTTTACTGCATTAACTATAGGTAGCGGGGAGACACCCACCATGGAAACTATTGACTCGTACATGAATAGGCTGCACAGTATTATTATGGCTAACCCGCAGGAGAACGAGAACCTCATAGCCACGGTCCGAGAGGTGGTAAACCGGCTTGAACGCTAGCGCTTGGGTAAGTGCCCTTGTTTTTTAGGCTGTTTTTCCATGTTACCTACTCTGTACTGCCGGTACTTAGTCTGACACCAGTTCATGTGTAGGTCACTGTATTGCCTGACCAAAAAAAAAAAGCACTTTTTTCCTCTCAAAGCTACAAGAGCAGGTTGACTTGCTTGAAAGTCAAACGAGGTTGAAAAGAAGTCTAACTGCACTTAAAGGTTCTGAAATTCTCCTCCCTAGCTCTGAGATATTTATACATACAAGGACATAATACAGCTACTTGCCCTGTTATTCAGTGTATTTGATGTGTGATGTGAATATTGAGAACACTGACAGTGTAGAAAAAGAAGAGCAATAATTTACATTTGAATGCTAGGGTGACTAATGTAGAAGACTTCTTTCACTTGAGAAAGAAACAATTTGAAGAGTTCTGCATAAATGTAGGACCTGGTCATGAAGAAATCTCATTTGCCTCAAGAGGTTACAGGTGAGCTCATTTCCATTATGAACTGAAAATACCTTTAAACTACCAAGTCTGCAGCACCTATA
>JAVCKT010036534.1:0-33740 GCA_032273925.1 Rhynchotus rufescens | reverse complement strand
AGACCAAGATAGTCTAAAGACCAATTTTGCCTTAATGGCAAAATAGGTGTTCTTGGCTGCATCTGTTGTACTACATCCGTTTATGTAATGCAAAAAGTAGCAGCTTTGACAACTATGACTATTAATAAACTTGTAATTCTGATGCTGTGAGGTTTGGGGGGGTCCATCATTTGTTTTGTAAGCACTGGGGGGTTGTGTATCTGAATGAACATTGGAGCCAATTGGAGCTATAGACAAAAGAAGATTTGAAGTTTGAATAACTATCCTGTCTTATTGCTATAACCTGACACGTAGGGACCTGTATTGTGTGGGTGTAGAAATGCTTTTTGAACGTTTTTGTGAAAGCAGTGACAAGTGAACGCGCCTGGGATTTTTCTAAGTATTATTTTAAAGGGAAGCAAGAGGAAAGAGTGACTGTACAAATCAGACTAGGATGTGGAGCTTTCTACTCTAAAGCTTTCTGAGCTGTGCTTTAGTGCAAAGAGACACAACCTTGATGGCAGATACCTCTGAACTTTGGCTAGCATGTGGCAGACTCCGTTTCAGAGTCATTGAGAGGGAGATGGGGCTGAATTATATAGTGGCTGTTACTTTACTTGTGGCTCACTTCTGTGTGAGGACGAATGCAACACAAGTTTACCATTTTTACATCTTATTTGTAGCCATAATGCAATGTTCCATCAGCTCAGGAAGATTGAAAATATTTTATTTTAGACTCTGCAGGTTTTATTGACATGCATATCTCAGTAAGTCAAACTTAGTACTGAAACGTTATCAGTTCTGTTAATTAGTTAATGACGTGCTGAAGTAACACTTTAAAGGATCTGCGTGGAGATGGAGAAGTAGAGAAACAATGGAGGAGGAGGAGGAGGGACTGTTCAGCTGAGTGCAGAACTGGGTCATGGGAAAATGGTGAGTTAAACTAGAGATTAAGGTCTTGATCCAGAAATATTCAGGCAGAAGGTCAACTTTGTACATGCAGTTGGTGCTGCTGAGTTGACTGGACGCCCCCAAATACTTGTCACATCAGTGCAGTAGACTGGAAATAAAAATGTCAAAGTGCATTTTTAAATGTTAAAAAAAAAAAAAAGTACTTTGCTGATGTTGGGAAGGTTTTTATGTAGCAAAGCTTCTGCCTTGGTTTGCATGCTTTTGGAGAAGTAGTAGTATCTTTTGTATCTATATGATAAGTAGGACAGTGGGATCCTGAATGGGCCTGCTAGGGGCTACAGCAGTTCACCTAATAGCATGGGACAAGTTATTTTTGCAATAGTAGAACAAAGTTGTTTCATGTTAGGAGAGATGGAAATACAAAATCTACTGGAGAAGTGTGGTTATCTGTGCCTTGCACCAAGTGAGGCTCCTGCCTAACAAACTATTGTTGCTTTTTCTCTTTTTAAACCTATGTGAAAAGGAAAGTTTTGAAAAAGGAATTGAAGCTCTAGTTATAATGAACAGGAAATCTTCATTCTTGTACTGATACCTGAAAAAGACTCTGGTTAGACACAAGAACTAATTTTTACAAAATACAGATTTTAAAAGGTGAACCTTTTTTTAAAGGAAAACCAGATTCTCTTGAGTATATGCAAGATACACATTTTAGTAACCTTGGAAAAGTATGTCTAATCCAAATATCCTGAGCACTAGTCGTTCAGCTGTTTGCCCGAATTCCCTCCCTGCCTACCTGCCTGCCCAGACTGGCTTCAGACCCTGCTGCTGCTTTCCTTGGCCCTGTTCTTGACAGCTCATAGACTGACAGCAGGGCAGTGGGGGTGAAAAATTAGCCCACTGATATCAAATCCATAGTAACAACGTGTGTTTTTTTTAATAGATGCAAGTTATTCTGAGGTATAAGAAAGGGTGAAATCGAACCTCTGTGCTTTCTTTTGTTGATGGAACAGTTTTAGCTCATCAAGTTGTTAAAAATATAGCTACTGATGTGTTGGTACCTTTGCCAGCTGATGCTTGGCAGGTAAAAGGCACTGCCACTTTTTCCTAGAGGTTTCTCAGTGCATTCAGGTCCATCTGAACTTTCAGGTAGTAAATTCTTATTTAAAATATTTTACTTTTTTTTAAGAGCTTTTGTCTATCCAAGGCGTTGGCAGGTACATCTGAGTCATTGGATTTGGCTGAAGGGCACCCCTGGCACCCCTGGCTGGCTGGGAATCGGAGAGGAGGCTGTAGGTGACAGGAGGCTGCAGCAGCAGTACCGTGAGGTGTCTCTGTGCCTGTCTCCTGTGGGCAGTATAAGTTTTATTAAATCTATTCTACTGTTAGTTAAGTGAAAAAAATCCCTCATCTAATTTATTTGAAATAATATTGCTTAAGCCCAGGACACTTGCAAAGAAATCCCAAGCTGAAGTTTTAGACCTATCTATTAACAGAGTTTTTCTTCTTTCAGCTCTTCCGATTGAATGTTAACAACCGTGCTGGTATTGTAAATCCTCCTGGAGGAAGCTGCTTTTTTTCCTGTAGAGCACTCCAATTCCTCCCTGAGTTGTTTGTGTTTCTTTTCATACTGGAGGAAGAGAGGGAAGCTGTTCTGCCGTGGGGGAAGAGGTGCAGGAAGTGCATCAAAAGTGCAGGCCAGCAGGGTGACTGCGACGGGGAGAGTGCGAAGGGTGGAAATGCAGTTCCACACCTTCCTTGGAAAAGGTTGTGGCTTCTTCAGAGTAATTGCTGTCTGCAAAGTGTCTTTTCCTTGTGGATCAGTGTTCTGGAGGGCTGACATTGTTATCAACAAACTTGACTTCTCCTGAATTACTTCCCTGCTGTGATTATACAGCATTAGAACATCTCTTCCTGTAGAAGAAATGTGACTGCACACAAGCACGTGGCTTGCAACGCGTCCAATGAACTTGAAGTGTAGAAGGGAAGGATGTATTTTTCTCTTATGCATGCTGGCATTAATGAGTGTCCCTAGCATGTTGAGTGCAGAGTGTCAAGTTCTGCTTACTGCCGAAATCTTGCCTAACAGGGTGGGTAAGTTTTCTTTTGCCCTCGCCCACTTAAACTCCAGTAATGTAGGAGGATGTTTTGTAGAGTAAAGATAACAGGAACAAAAGCCTGAAGGAGTAGTTAAAGGAATAGAACTTACGGTTGCTCTTGAGGTTGGTGTTCACCTACTGCCAGTGTAGAAATGGTTGTGTTTTTTTCTTAGCTGGGCTCCGACCTGCAAGTTCCATACGTTCCTGAAACACTTTTGAGCAGAAAAACTAGGAAATGTGAAAATGGAATTCTAGCTGTGCCCTAGTTTCAGTATTTCACAGGTATGTGGTAAATGTGCGTTTCCAGATGGCTGAAATCTCTGTCTTCCTAAGAATCCATTTTCTACTGGGGGAAGCAGTGCCCTCTAATGATAATTCTTGATATCTCAAAATGAGAGTGAAAAAGATTGTTAGTGGAAGCCAGAGCCAGAGAGCTTCCCTGTGTGGGAATTTAAGTCAATTCTCTGATTTTGTTTTAGACAGAGACTAGTTTCTTTGGTTGCTTTTGTTTTTATTGGCTTTTATTTCATGCTGCAGTATTGTCCTGTTGTTACCTGCTTTAGGGACTGGTCAGGATGGAAGATGCTCAGCAAGCATTCCTGTGTTGCAAGGAATTCTGGCACAGCAAATAAGACACGATCCCAGCCGGTGTCTCCTTGAAGCTGGCATTTGGATGGCAAGGAATGGCTGTGATAAAGGTTTCCAGCTGGTAAAGCTGATGCTGTCTGTTGGCTGATGCATTAAAATCAGCACAGCTGATTTCTTCTCTAGCTTCCTTACTAGCTGGAAGCTGTAAATACCTAAGTCCATGTAATGGCAGCTTAGCAACTGTTGATATTTACATAGTTTTGTGTCTTTGCAGAGCTGGTTTTCGTGTTGGGAGCCTGCTATGACTTGACATTTACACACTCCTACTGTCAGCTCTCTGGAGCGAGAGCAGGGCTGCTGTGATAATAGTTGCTGCTCCGCTGTGATCTTATTCCAGCCAAGAATATCCATGCCTGCTTGCGAGCTGCCTCGCCTTATAAAGGCAGTTGAGAACCACCCAGCTTTTTCTCACTGAATGTTTTTAGCTGTTTCTGTGAATTGGATGAGCTCACGTAGGGATTCTGACAAGAAATAGAGTTTGTACAAAGCAAGCAATGGATGGGACAGGAGAGCTGGACGGGAGAGTTGGAAATCCCTTCTGGAGGTGTCTTGCTTTCATTGCAGGTCACAGGAATTGGTGAAACCATGTGCTGAAATGATGTGGAAGCATTAACTATAGAGAACCTCCTACGTTTCTGCATCTAAGGTTGTTAATGAACACATGGCAGCCTAAATCACTTTGACTCCTGGGTTCTGAGCAGGTACCTTTCGCTGTATGTTTTTCCTCTCCTGCTTTTCTTGCTCTCTGTCCTCTGTCCTTTTTGTCAAGCTATTTCAGCCTGTTAAATCAGGAGAAAACTTGGTCTCTCCCAGCAAAGAACTTGTAGTAGAAATGTGTCATAGCAAATAGCACTGTGGGAACAGTGAATTTGGAAGGGCCCCACAGTTACTGCAGCTTAAGAAGTATTTAGAAAATGCAAAACTATAGGAATAAGGGTTTTAAATTTATCTTCTGTGAAATGGGGGAAACAAACTAACCCAGCCCCAGTGCGGTTCTCCCTGGTGACAATTTCCAAGGCAGGGTGAGGCTGACAGGGTCAATGAACTGAGGGAATAAAGCCAAGATCTTCATCTGTGGCAGAGGGGAAAGGAATATAATGTTGCTGATAAAATATAGTAAATAACAAATTCCTGGCTTTCTCCCTCGGGGCACTTGTTGGAGTGTAGAAGAATGTTTATGGCAGAGTCTCGTGTGCTGTTTCAGCACGCTTCAAAGAAGGTAGCCTTTCCCGATGCGTGGAAATCCCTCCTGCTGGAATTCACAGCCAAGCATCTCAGGAATGTCTTCCTGTCTCTTTTAGGCCATAAGTCAGCACAACTGATATATTTTACCCATGGGCCTGCTTGTGCAGAGGTAGCTTAATCTAGGCACGTCTCTACCTTGAATTGAAAGTCTGCTGTATTTAATGGGGTGTTAACTCGGTTTATTCTCTGGGATTTTTGCAGGAATTTTAGTGTCTGCAGAAGGAGTGATTTGAAGCAGGATGAGTGCAGGTATATGCTGTTACACGCCTGTTGAGCTTTACGAGGATGCCTGGACATGCTTGCCACATTTGTGTGTTTATATATTTTTCATCGCAGCTCTTCCATCTGCCTTTGTGGTAGTTCTGTTTTGTGAATTTGAGGGTTATCTCCCTGCTCTCAGGAAACACTATTGAGTGTGTTTTGACATTTACAAGTAGCATCATCTCCTCTGTTTTGAGACCTAGTATCCTATGTTACATCCCATCCCTAATACAACCCCTTGATTCTTTGTAGGTTTGTATAGGCCTAACCACAGGCAAGGTTTGGTCTGTCTTCTGTGGCCTTGATATATTCCAGCTCTGACTTAATCTCTGTCCCTTCTCATCTTCACTCCTCATTTCTTCCTCTACCTCTTTACTCCTGGGGTTTGCTCTTTCACTTACATGGAGCTATCCATTTGGTGCTTTCTCCATCCCTCTAAATCACTCTGTCATTAGATGACAAGAAGAAATTTATGTGGTCTATAAATGACTCTGACAGGAATTCCAAGATCCTCCCTAGAAAGTGACCGTCACCTACAAATGCAATTGGACGTTAGCTTCAATCACCAAGGAAAAACACAGAAAATATCACAACATATTTCATAGACGTTAGCGTGTTCAGTTTTTAATTGGACTGTGCTGTAGAGTTTGCCAGGGCTCATTGCACTCTGTTCTTGTTCGCTCTGTCCCATGAGCCAGAGCTCATTATGGTCAGGGAAGGTCATGATGGTCCCATGGAGCCTTTTGTGTGTGTAGAAAGACTGTCCCAGCAATCCCAACAAAAAAGGGGTGCAAGATGGTCTGGGCAGTGCATAAGGTGAAGAAGGGTTGGTACTAAAATTGCTTTCAGTAATTTCAGCTGAACTGGCCCAAATGCACAATGTGGAGCTTATGCTGCTATGGAAGGAGGACAGCGCTGCATCAGAAAGTTTTCTGGGACAAGCTTGTACCCTAAACCAAAAAGAAGTATCCAAGTGGATTTGTTTTGAGGCAGTATGTTGTCATTTGGTCTGGGTGTTTTTTGATCTAGTAGTAGCTACTGTCTTGTAGAAGGGAACTTTTGGGGAATGTTTTGTCTCCATTGAAATGAATGAAAATTTAGTAGCTGAACTTGCTGGTGCGAGGACTTCCCCACAGTCTGCAGCAGCTGGGGGCAGCTACGAGGGATCAGTTTGTAGGGAGGGTGAAACTGGCTCATCCAGCACCTCCCAGTCGTCTGCATGTGTGTAACCTGTTCCTTCCTGGGAATCTGCCTGCAGCCCCCGCCAAGGAAAATCAGAACTCCTGGAATGCGTGCAACACTGAAAAAACATACATTTCCCCAGCCAAGACAGCGAAGCCCTTTCGTGTGTAGAGGGGTTGCTGCTTTTCTCGTGTGTCTGGGTTATGTCTTTGGTACTTTGGTTTGATCCATGTTGTTAAAATTCTGGCAATAAGAGTTCCAAATGATGAAGTCAGTCATTAAAGAAACGTTTTTATTTTACTGCTGCAACATTTTTTTTTTTTCTTTTTTCTTTTTAATAGGAAACTTTCTGGAGTTTTCTAGGAGCACGTTCCCTGGGCTTAGTGTCTCATTTTCAAGGGCCAAAGCTTGTTCGCATCATAGGAGATGTGTTAGAGGGAACGTTATCCTCGGGAAGGGTGGGACTAAGCCTGAATCCAGATAATCAAGGTTTAATTTCCAAGGCTGGCCGTGGACTTTCTGTGTGACCTCCTGTCGCCCAGGACTTCCTGACTTCTCCTGCCACGTGCTGATGAACATACTAACAAAAGGTACTCAAATACCTCAGTAATGAGGGTAATACAGGAAGCCATGAGAGCAGAGATTTTGCTTTTCTCGGCTCAAATTCGTCATGCAAATGATACTAGTGAACGACATCCATTTAGTGTGGAAGCTGCCTGAGATAGGGATTGTGCCTGAGCACGTGTAGAGCAGCACCCAGGAAAATACCAGTGTCATCTGAGCTGGAATCTGTAGCTACTTAATTAATAACATTACTTTCAATGGGCACTTTATACATGTGAAATGAAGAGGATTAGGGATGATAGAATAATTTCTTGTTTCTATATACTTATATTTTTCCCTGTTTCCATGTGCCTAAAACTGCTCATATATTGCAGTAAAATCTTTTTTTCATTATCCTTTCTCCAACTGTGGCCTTTAAGAACACAAGCAGAAATGACATCCCTACAAGTAGGTGGCAAAGGTCTTATGTAGTGCTCTGAAAACAGCCCTTTTTTGTTTGCATGGCATAGTAGTCAGAAATGTGCAGGAAGATATAATGAAGAGAAAAATAAATGGCATGAGCGTAGGAGCCAGAAATAACCTTTTGAGTGGGCTGGTTTCACTAGTCAGGAATTATGAATATAATGAAAATGTTGAGTTTTAACCTGTATAATGCAGGCCTATATGCAGACTAACTGAACGTATTTTCACATTGAAAAATATATATATTGGTGTGGATATATGAGTAAAATGAAATGATTTATATAAAATTCCACAGGCACACTCTTTTTTTTTGCAAATTTAACTGAGTTTAACTTAGTAATTTTTATTGTATTAAGGGTATCTGGGTACATTTTCTGCAAAGACTGAATAGTATATAACTCCATTACAGAAAATGTCATTTATTGGGAGCCTGAATACTTAGTAAACTTGTTGCTTTCCAAAATCTCTATCTTTTTTGCTGGACCTCTTAGCCCCTCTCCCATTTCAGTTGTCGCCTGTCAGGTCAATGTGATGTCGGTTACCCTGGGCTGGGAGATAGCTGCTTTTGTGGAGGTTTGGAGCATATGAGGAGCCGCTAGCAGGGACTTGTGTGGAGGAGATGGGGCTACTTTGAGTGCTGTGTATCAGATCAGGAGGACGTGGCACTGCCAAAAAACTTGCAGTTGGAAGCGGTCATCGTCCTGGGAGCTCAGAGCTATGTACAGAAGAAAATTAGTCAGTGAAAATGACCTTTTTTCTCGTGCACAAGAGGGAAATCACAGATGAGAAACCTTATTTTATTATGTTGGTAGGAAGTTGGAAAGAGAAGAAAGGAAGGAATAAAATACAGATGAGATTAGACCCCTGGTAGTCCTAGAGCAGGCTCTGCTGCCCACGAGAGAGATTCTCATCAGCCAGAGATCTCCCGAGAGACTCTGCTTGCCGAGCCTCTGTGATGAGAAGGTTCAGAGCTCGTGTCAGTCTGGACGGTTCATTAGTTTAAATGTCTAATTTTGGGAGGTATGTTCTCAAGCGAAGGCTTCTAAATATAAAATAGTCTTCTGAAGTTTTCATCCTATGAATATTCACTTGTTGAATTTACATTTTGTTTTTCATCTCCGAGCTTCCAGAACAGAGCCTTACAGAGAGGACAGCCCTCCCATCTGTCTGATTAAACTCTCTGATGGAAAGATTTTGCAGAAGCGGTGCCTTGTTTTTCATATGTCTCTTCCCTGTAGTTATTCTTTTTTTTTTTTTTAGAAGACTTTGAAGACCCAGCAACTGTGTCATGTGCCAGCTGCAGTAATCCAAGCCGTGAGCACAACTTCCATCTCAGGTGTGCCTATGAAAATGGTGAGCATGATGGAAGTGCAGATGGAGCTGATGGTGAGAGCCAGAGGGTATGTGGTTGGCTCTTCTCCATACAGGAAGTCCTTGATGGACTTGGGAGAGAGCAGACCCCTCTGACAGAGCCTGCCAGGCATCTGGAGTGAGCGGCTGGCCGTTAGGATGTGCGGTTGTCACTAGGGCTTATAGAGGAATCTGCCTGCTCTAGACATCTCAGCCCTGCTTATCACCTTGGTACATGATCTTTGCCAGGAGCATTAGCTATTTTTCTCTATCTAAAATTACTAACTAAAATTACTAGCACTAAAATTACTAGCAAAAGCATCTTCCCTTAAATAAGGAGATATATATATATGTGTGTATGTGTGTGTGTATATATACATATACATATATATAATATATAAACAAAACCCAAAACTTAATAAAACTCTCTTGGATTCTTGCTTCTATGCAGAGAATTTTGTTATTCTAAACTCATTTACTTTCCGTTATGTATCAAATTATTTCTTGTTCTGGCTTCACAATAGTGGCTAATGGAACAGAATTGATGCAATTGCTCTAAAAAGAGCTTTTAGTCCATGGATTCTAATTAAAGCAATGTTTTTTTTCTCACAGACAAGGGAAAAAATAAGTCCTTATTCAAAAAATGCTCTTTTTTTGTATCAAATGAATATATATGCAATGATTTGCCATCCTGTTGGAGGCAGAAGTTGAAATATGCTTGGAGCAGTTGTATTCAGCCATATGCAAGTGCTGGCACTACCTGGAGCCTGTTTTTCCCACAAGGTGATATTTCTACCATGTAATCTCACTGCTTCCTGCCGTAGGCAGTATTAGGGAGAATGTGTCAGAAAAATTGTCAAAATGGTCTTCTGTCAGATGATTTTCATTATAGTTATGCCTATGGGGGGGAAAAATGCATAGATGTAGTTGAAAATTCACTGTTCTGAGTTGTGACCAGCTTGAGTTTAAGGGCAAATCCATATCCCCAGTCAGAGCAGCTCCCCATCTGCACATCCTGCCCTTGGGTCTCCTAGGGAGGAAGGCATCCTTGATCCCACCTGCGTCTGCTGTGGCCTCAGTTGCACAAGCAAAGATGGGGAGAGCAGCTTTTGCTACCATGGATCTGCCTCTGGAGGCAAAAAATAATCCTATCGACCTCCTCCTTAAAAATAATCACTAAATTTCTCACGTGTGACGGGTTCTCGGGGAGTGAAGTGGGGTGAAGATGCAGAGGGAGGGGACAGGGAGCTCAGGAGCTGCCCTTGGGTGCTGTGCTGCTGAGGGAACCCGCTGGAGGGAAGGGATCACCTTGTCTCTGAACCTCATCTGCCTTCCAAATCCTTAATCCCAGACTGAGAAATCTGCTGTTGGGAGCACCAGGAGCCAGTGCAAATGCTCCTTTTGTCCCGAGTGCTGGGACATTTTCAGCTGCCTTGGGTGTCAGTGAGTGGCCGGGCGAGCTCAGTGTCCCCACGGCCCATGCTGGAAGGGGACAGGGACGCACAGCAGGTCGCAACTGGGACCAGGCAGCTGCAGGACTTGTTGGAAAGACGTATGCTCAGGAGCACAGAGCCTGCCCTTGTCCTCCCTGTGCCACTGTCCCCGTTGTTCCCCGTTGTTCCTCTGTGATCCCTTTCCTGCGCTGGCTTCCTCTCAAGGAGCTCGTTGCTCCCCACGTGGAGCTTTTGGACTCGATGTGCCTGGGCACCTGCTGCTCAAAGCACCGTGTAGAGCACAAGCCATTACACCTGTGAAAACCCTTCCCTTCTGGAGCCCCTGGCAAAGAGCATCTCTTCCCTGGCTTTCCCTCCCTCCCAGCTTCTTGCACCTGAGCTGGGCTGTGTCTGCGAAGCTCCTGAACCTCTAAGAGAAGCTGTTTGCCTCTGAGTCAGAGAGGCTTTTAAATCTGAGCGTAAAATGAGACTCCTACAGCAGTAAACAGAGTGATCATACGACTCCTTTGAAGTTGCCATTTAAATAACCTCCAGGGCTTCTCTAATGCGGGAAGCGAGCGAGAGGAATAATTCCCTCCTCCTCCCACTCCCCTCTTGGAGCAGGGAAATGAAAATGAATTCCCTGGCAAAGAGGGACCCCAGTTTTCAAGGCATTGCAGGAGCAATGAATGGCTCACACTTTTTGCTTAGTTAATGAGTCAGCCCCTATTCATTCATGGACACAATTTATTAACCCATAAACAGTGCAGATGATGGTGTTATCAGTGTGATAAAGTTATTTTAATTAGCTGTATAATTTATAAGGTAGCACAAAGGAAACCCTGGGTCTGCTCCTGTCTCCAGGTCCTGGCTTTGTATGAGGGAGGGAAGAGAGGACCAGGGGGAGGAGGAAAAAGAGGAGAGATGCTGGTAGGACTGCAGGCGCTGGGCTGGTTGCAGACACTTCTCTGCCGCTTCCCCATCCCTGCAGGCTGGGGCTGGTGTTGCTCATGCAGGAAAGGATGAATGTGAGTCAGGCCTCTGGCCCTGCGTCTGGCCTGATGCTTGGGCTTTCCCTGAGGGCTGACAGACAGCAAGAGCACCAAGTGAGCTTGCATGACATGCGACAGCACCGGAGGGATGCTCGGTGACGTGCTGGAAAGGAGGTCACGCTGTGCTGAATGGGCTGCTGCTCCCGCGACATGGAAGGCAGCGTTATGTGCCCCAGAGGTTATACCTGTGTCTTCTCTGGGAGCCGGTGCCAGATGGCTACCAAATAGGAGCAGAATGGGGCCTCCTGACACCTTGGTGGCTTGGGAGCGCCGTGCTGGGACAGCCCTTTGGTGAGGCTGCAGGCTTGGCCGTGCTGGAGGGCTTGGGAGGGAGAGATGCTGATAACCTGGAGAAACGATAACACTAACTCGCTTGGGTATTGCTCTTTGCCAGGTGATTTAATTGGTTAATTCCTAAATGAGGTCACTCCTTTGTTTAGTGATTTATTTAGTAGTAAAGTATATTCAAATAATTAAATAGACCTTATTAGTATAGCGTAATAACTGGAAAAGAGCCTAAAGGCATCTTAGCAAAGTCTAGGTCTTACCAAGCTGCCTGATGTTGGTTCTTTCTAGAATCAAAGGATGCAGGATTCATAGATCCTTCTGATTTTGGACTACTTTTAATCAATTAGTTTGGCTCGTCTTTCATAAGGAGAAATATGTTCATGCTTGAACATGTTACTGGGCGCTCTTTGGCCCAACTAAAAGTGTGGGGAGTTTCCAAGGCTATCATACTACTAGCTAATCATAATCTGCTCCTTAGTCTAGGGTTATCTGTCTTTATTCCCATGTTTACCTTAAGTTGCCGACCAATATCTGGCCACCACTTTGTCTCTCATCGCAGGGCCCTCTGCTGCCCTTTTTTTCTATCTCAGAAATCTCCTAGCAGGACCCGGAGTCCATGAAGACAGCCCACCCCTGTCCATATTCTCTCAGCGTTACCAGTGCTGAAGCTTGTTAGTGTGTAGGAAATGATAGAATTTCGAGCGTTATTGGTGCTGAAGCTTGTTAGAGTGTAGGAAATGGTAGAATTTCAAACGTGCTTGGAAATGGCCCCTTCTACTTTTTCAGCGAGTCCTCCTGAGAGCTGAAGATGAGAGCCAGGCCATCCTCTTTCATATCCTCAGCATGGGCTTGTATTTTATCGACTGTGCTTTATTGCAAGCTGAATTCTTTCCCAGCTTTTTGTACTTCTCCAGATTCCCTTGACCCTGTGCCAATCAGTGACAAATTGTACAAGTCCCCATTGACAACCCTGCAGAAGCCGGAGGAACGCCAGCTTTACTGTGTAGTACATTTAACTCAAAATATTTTAAACTTACAACTGGTGGGTATGATGCTTCTCTTTCAATCTGCTCCTTCAGATCAAAAAGCTGTTAAAAGCCTCAGCTTGTCTCGATGCATCTGCTGCTTCATGACCAATGAATGGCATGACCAGGACTGGAGGCTGTTGGGTAGGAGGATGGTATTTTGTGATAAATGTTTTTGATGGTATTTTGTGTTCAGGAAGATTTTTAAAAGCCTGTTAAAGCAAATGATAAATCTGTTGGAGAGACTGCTAAAACAGCACTTAGACTCCTCTGATTTCATGAGGGACAAATCATGTCCACAAAGACTAGAGGCCTCTAGTATATGCAGTTACGTTTTGCTTATGCCTTTTCCTTGCCTTCCACTCTGCTGCACTGTTACTGTGCTAGATGGACTGTAGCTGGAGACTATTCGGTAATATGTAGTAGATTTCTTGTTAATTATGCAGCTTTTTTCTACAGTTTTCTTAGTTTTGGTGTCAAAGGTTCAAGGAGAAGGTTCACATGCTGATGGCAATCAGTGGCGATGGAGCTGACTGGTTTGAGAGCACGACGATTTCCACAGTAAGCTGTGGGGCCAGAGACATGTTCAGCAACCTATTTGGCAGAACCGGTCTGGAAAACCTTTGAAAGAGTAAAAAGACATAAATCTTGGGCTTCCCTCTGTCAGATGACTGTGATCTGCGATAGCAGCAGTGGTGGAAGGAGAAATGCAGCGGCTACAAGAAGGAGCTCATGTTTTAGAAGTGGCTGGTGGGATTTAGATCTGGTTTTAGCTGGGATGAAATTTTGGGACTGGGGCCAAGTGCTATTTCCAGAATTTGAGATTGACCCCTGGCTTGGATCAAGGGCTTGAATTCAGTGCGGTTTAAATCTGAGGCTGAACTTCAGTTGACATCTGGTGGTTGGGATTCTAGGAAAGCAAACCCTACAAGCTCTTTGAAGCTTCATTGACTGAGGTGAACTTCAGGCTTCAAATACTGGTTGGGCAGCAAGGTTTATTTAAGTAATTTTCCAGCAAGAAAGAGAACCCAAACTGGTGACATTCAAGTCTGACCTCCACACCCTAATTTCTCCAGCGTTTTGGAACCCGAGGGGAGAGAAAAATAGCAAATAGAAGTTTCATTGGTTTAATACACCGACTATTTTACTGCAGTCTAACTGGAGCCCCTTATTGGGAATCTGATGGCATTTCTAAATAGGGAGAGGTGCTCCCTTGGTGGGGGCAATCTCCAATCATACACCAACATTGCTTTTGACGTATTTATGGCTCCAATAAAATCTCCCATCTGGTATATTTTAAAATAAAATTGAAAATTTATCACTTTCCTTTAGTTGGTTTGTCGTTCTCCCTGAGAGAAGATAGCTGGGCTAAGATTATTGTGCTGGCAGCCTGTCAGCTGAGGTTAGACTGAGGTGTGATTTAAATTTCAATACTTTCCACAGCTGTCTAGGGTGGGGAGATTACAAGCAGAAGAACAGAATGTATTTCTGTTATTTTTATTCATTAGTCTCCCCTGATTTGTTTTGTTTCTGTTCTGTTTAGCTCTGCTTGCTACTCGACTACCTGGGAAAAGCAAATCCTCCCTGTTTTTCTGCATTTCTCTCACCTTTGCTTGGACAGGGCCGCTTGGAAGGAGCTGGACAGAACCTGAATGTGGACTGTGCTTTCTCCGAGCCTTTAGGCAGGGCTGTGATAGCAGCAAGAGGTCCTTCAGATCCAGACACCCAACATGCGAGACAAACAGTGCATGTTTGTAGCATTTTATATACTCTATAGACACTATTCTTGCAGAGATTGATTTTTGGCAGGGTAGAACTAAGGGTGCAGTGCTGAATCCAATTTCACTATAAAAACAAAAGTGGAGGGAGAGACATAGGTGGCATTCTATGCAACTTGAACAGCTGCATCTAAGTCATCTTGGTCCCATCACAACACAGAGAAACGGGCATTACTGGAGGCAGGTAACGCACCTGAAGGTGCCTGTTCTAAATTGGTTGTCACTGGGATTTTGTTTGGCTGCTATTGCATGGACAACGTGGAATAATGGTGAGGTGCAAGTCAGGTGCCTGCACCAGTTCCTGGCAATTGATACCCCTAATTTCTGCCGCGGAGGACAGTCTGCACTCTATAGGGTCCATTGTGTTGAGCCCCATCCTCCAGGCTGCTAACGAAGCCATTGCTGCCTTGTGGCTGTGGCACTGCCCTCCCAGGCATTCAGTTAGGTGAATTTCTTGGACTTTAGGGTATCTTGTTTGGGCCACGGGGAGGTGGGAGGGCAGAGTGGCAAGAGGCGCCAGGCTGCGGTTCCTCACCCCAAACCCCAGCAGGGTCACTGAGCCGCCTGGCTGCCCTCATCCCCAGCAGCTCGGGTAGTTACCGGTTAGCTCCGAGGAATTAAATCCAGCAGCGCAGGTGCTCCCTCTGCGAGAGGATTAAGTCCTGCTCCTGGTTAATGGGCCGTGGGCACTGAGCTGATGTGGGGCCAGCGGGAAGCTCCAGCCCACGCGTGTGTGCCGCGCTGTGCCCCGGGCTGCGGGCAAGTCTTAAAGGAAGGCTGCAACCTCCCTTTAAGACACACAGGAGGCATTTTCAAAGCGGGGGCACATAAACCTTTTATGCACAGCTTGTGTTTTGGGCACTTGCAGAGCACGTAGTTTGGGTTCCTGGTTCGTTCTGCATGCAGGGCTTTTGTGCTTCTAATGACTATTTGTGCATGTGAAAACGGAGTCAAAACCCTCTCTATGTGTGCTTGAGCATGGTCTTAATGCAGAGACAAGTCTCTTGGCGTTACTGGATGTTTATTTATGGTGTTGTGCTTTCGGCAGTATATATTTTGTATACATACAGTGTGTGTGTGTACAGGTCACTTTGTTCTGTTTTCTAGACTGAACAATTAAGTGTGTTATTTCCTTTTGCAGGATTTGTCTATATGCTAATGTCAAGTTTATTCTAAGTGGATCTACTGATGCAATATTTGATTGTGTAGTCCTGAATCTTTAGCACACAGAATGAGTGGATATTTTGTTTGCGTACCCAGGTGACGTATACTCCAAGAGTATTTTTGTTTCCTAGAGAAACCAAAGGATGCTTTGCACTGGAAATAGCTGTGAGCCTTCCCTCCACATTTTAAATGTGTGTTCATGAAAGGAGGGTTATGGCATGCATGCTCCAAGTGTGTAGTAAAAGTGTGTTTTATCTCTCAAAATCCGTGCACTCGGTTTTACATTTGTGCAGAGTAAGCACATATTTTCCTGTGTTTGCTGGCAGAGATGCAGAAGTGTTGAGTCTTTATACTGTGAAAATAACAGAATGGTTGTCCACATATCTTCTATATTTTTTAAAAATGTCCTCCAGCTTTCACAGTTTAAATTTCTAAGTGTCTGTCCGAGTGATATATGTCAAAACATCAGGAAGGATATTTAAGCAATTATGTCAGTGGAATGGAACAGAGTCATGAGTTAATGTTTTTCTGATGCTATATAAAAAGGAAAATGGTGAAGAAGAGGTGCGAATAAAATACAAAATGAACGAGATGAACTAAAGTAAGGTTGAGAGGTTTGTTCTTAAATTGAGAGACGTCTACAGCAAAAGGATTCCTATGGCTATATTTCTCTTTTATGCCACGCTATGATCATGCCATCGTGTCCCAAGTCTCACCCACTCTCAGATCAGTCCCCAGGACCCAGGGGACTGGGACAGCCTCCCAGCCTTGTTGCTTCCTCTGTCTGCTCCATCTCCTGGGCTCTCTTCATTAACCCACCATTTCTTTACAGGAACATTTTAGAGAGTCTGACACTGAGCATGAATAGTTGGAAAACGTGCTGCTTTTCCCTGCAATTATTTGGTTCCCTTGCTGGGGCTCTGATTTTTGCTGTGCAGAACAATTCGTCGGTTCCCACTTGGAGAGCAGGTCAAACAGCAACCTGCGTGGCCACGGCTAACATCCCTGCACACAGTCAGTGGTAAAAGGGCTTTCTCCCTGCACGCAGACCTGGCGGTGGAGGAAAGGCTGCACTGCAGATGCTGCCTGAGGAAGAACCGTGCTCTGCCACGGAGCCTCTCCAGCAGCAGGTGCTCCATAAGAGGTGCTCCAGGGGTGTCCGCAGCCTTTGCCAAGAGAAACGAGGTCTGCAGATGGGAGGGAAGCAGGGAAGAGCTGAGCTTGCTGAGCCATCCTGCGGAATCAGGGTGTTCCGGGGCCTGGAGGCCGCAGAGGCAGCTGGTGGGGCTCGGGCAGACTTGGTTGCCCAGCTGCTGTGTGGACTTGAGATGCCGGAGAGTCAGCGAGCAGCAGTGCTCGAGTCCTGCGCGGTGCAGCCCAGCGCGGCTGGCTCCAGGGGTGCCCGGGCGCTGCTCCGTGGCGCTGCGCAGGGAGGGGACGGGCATTAGGCTCAAGGATCAATGCAGTAAATTACTTCTGTGCTCAGCAAGCTCCCTGCGATAAGGAAGGAGGCAACAAGAGGCCCCGTGTAATAACCTCTGAGCTCTGTGGATAAAGCCTGTCTCAGCCTCCTGCCTCTCCCTGGAGCTCTGTGGCTGCTTGGCCGGCGTGTCCTGCCTCCCAGCACAACACGCGCTGCTCTCCCTGCCCCCTCCGGGCCCTTGCAAATCCCGGGACCCCGAGGCTGGAATGGCATTGGGGCCTCGCTGGGATTGTTTATAAGCGCAGAGCTTTGATGCTGTCTCCAAAGCCTCTGGAGAGCCCAGAAGGGCTATTTTTCATGTGCTGCTTTTGGAGAACGCTATGGGAAAAGGTCAAGGGACAGAGTGGGAACGAGTAGGTCACATACTCGTTGGTTTAGGGCACGGCGGCAGCAGCGGCTCGTTAAGATCTCAGAGGCTGCTTTGTAAAAATAAGCACCTCTGCCTGAGCTGCCTGGGAAAGAGCCGAGTGCGGTGGAAGCTGGCGGCCCTCGCAGAGGGGCAGCGGGGCCCGTCTTGGACCTTGGAGAGGTCGTTGGACCTCTCTTTGGCACATGCTGGCTTTGCTCCTTTGGATTTAGCACGAGAAGGGAAAAAAAAAATAGCAGTCTGACAAGGATTGCCCCTGTTTCCTTCCCTCCTCCTTGGTGCACACGTTTTGCCGTTATCAGCCAGAACGTGGGGAGTGCGAGAAGGAACAGGAAGCAGAGGGGTGAGGTGGCAAATCATTTACATTGGAAATAGAGGCTGAATGCGCATTTCTCTACTCCGGTGCCATCAATCACTTGAATTTCTTCTACGCTATGGAATAGGGGAGTAGAGCTTGCTCGCTTCCCCTGGGATTCAAAGCAGATTCATTTGTTTCATTGCTTGGAAATGCTGATCACTCAAACGTTTGCTATTCCAAAGGCATGCTCAGCTCATCTCTTCCTCCTATCTGATGTTCAGGAAGGTGTCTGTGCATCCTGCAGAATCCGGCTCTGTCAGCGACAGGAACGTGCTCCCGGAGCACCGAGAAGCCCTTGGCCAGCTCCAAAGGTGCTTTCATGCCCTGCAGCTGTGCAGAGTGATGGCAAGTGCCCTCTGTTCTGCATCCAGGCAGCCCAGCTGCTTTTATCTTCTTCTTGTGATCTTGCACCTGATCCACGGGGGAGACATTTTCCAAGGTCCAAGCCCTGCTTGTCTTTGAAAACCTTTTTGTGACTATTTTTTTGTGACGTTTTGGGAGGGCTAACAAATCTGTTGAAGGGAAAATCAGAGTGGGGAGTGATGGGAAATAGACCGCCCTGTGTTGCTGCTGCTGGTATTTACAGTTTTGCTCTGTTCAAAGGGTTGGGGACAGCAGCAGAGACAACATTGGACTGGAGAAGGAATGGGAAGAGAGAAAAAAAGGAAAAAAAAAAAAAGAATTGGAGAAAGGAAGAGGAATAGAACAAACAGGGAAGTAGTGAAAAGTTGTCTATTTCCATAGCAAATAATGTAAAGGAAGTATTTATGTTATAGAGGGTGTTCAAGCCATGGATGGTTTGGACTAAAGGGCCACCCACAGGATGGGGCACTGGAAAGCTTGGTACGATCCAGTGGCCCCCGGCATGCCAGGGAGCTTGGCCGCGGCGCAGTGCGGCTGTGGCCGCGCCGGGGACGTGGTTCGGATGCAGCCCGCTGCGGGGACCAGGCGGCCGGGCAGGTGGCCTGGCCTTGGGGCACGGCCACAGCCAGCGCGTTCCCGGGGTGCCCGCTCGGCTGGACTCACGGGGTGGCTTGTCGGGAAACACAAGGCTGGCAGGACAGCGGGGCTGGCATGAGGATGGGCAGAGCTCTTCCCTTCGGTGCTGGAGCCTCACGGACACGTTGCTCCCTGATTGCCTAGGAGCTGCTCGTAGTGGATGCTAAGTTGATGTCATGACTGTGCTGACAGATCCCAGGCAGTGCTCATTATCCTGTGGCTCCATCCGTGTTCTGCCTGCCCAGGAGAGATTGACTTTATGGCATGGCCATGACGACCTGGAAGATGCCTCCTTGAGCGCTCACTTAGGCTGCTGAGACTCTGCCATCTCTTTGTGCTGAGCGGAGATGATGTGCAAAGGAGCAGATAGGTGTTCAGGAGACTGCAGGGTGGTTAGGTGAGCTCCCTGGGGCAAGGGATGAATTTGGAAGAGAGAACAACATGACCAAGGGATAAAAATGTCTGCTGAATCCCTTGTTAAGCAAGAGAGACCCTTAGCGGTCACCTGGAGGAAAACCTGGTGCCGAGTTTGGAGCTGCGTGAGCGATTGCTTTTGATCCCTTTGCCAGCTGGGTTGAAACCATCTCCTCCTCCTCCAGCTAAAATATATGCCCTTTTTTGACATGAAGTCTTGCAATAATTTTAAGTGTAGATAGAAGTGACAGTTGTGTGGTTTCAGACGTTTTGTTTAGCCCCAATGAATGGCTTCACTTTCTTTTATATTTTTTTAATGATCAATTTTGAAGTGGAACATTGTTTTGCAGAAGTGACACATTTTCAATTCGTATTGATTGCCATTTGATACTGGTGTGTTTTATTCAGCATCGCAATTACTGCTTTATTCCAACAAGTTTTTGTTTCAGATCTTTTCATGAAGCAGTTTGGGCTGCTCTTGTGCTTCTCTCCAGCCATTCTGGCTACCTCTTCTCCCCGGAACCCCAACGCCCGAGCATAATGGGATTTGGTGAATAACATCAGTTGCCCAGCTTCTGCAAATGCATAGGCAATCTGAGAAATGCAGCCAGCTCTCACGTGAGTTATTTTGATGTACTTGATCTCTTTGTTGTATTGGCAATGGGGTCATGCCGCCCCGTGCACAGTTGGGCTCTGGCACTGGTCCTGAGCCACGCAGGATGCTCTGTGCTGTTGCCTCAGGCACCTATTTGTGAGAACAACCTCCCTGGGCTTACTCAGGGAACCACAGCAGCAGGAAAATCCTGTGAGCTCTGAAGTGGTTCATGACGCTTCCACTGGTCATCTCGTGGTCAGGGCCAGCTGCCTCCAGGGTCTGCTGCTGCAGCTTGATGAATGGCAGCCTGGCAGTTAAAGATGAGCTGCACCTTTTGAAGGGTGATCACATCGGGCAAGTTGCTTTGGGTAAATAATCACCTGGGGATGTGTAAAACACAGATAGTCTGACTCACCTTGCAAAGACCTTAGAGAACTCAGCTGCAAAGCACTGAAAAGCATCGCAGTGTCACAGTGGTGCTGCTGCTTCCAAAGCTCCACCAAAGGCAGACTCCCAAGACAAGACCTTCTTCAGGACTCGACCAGCATCATTTCTGCTGATCTAGGGAGGAGCACTGCAATATATTGCAGGACTTTTCTTGTCCTTCTGTCTCTTCTTGGTGTGTTCTGCCAGAGGTGCACAGCTTACTACCCTGGTATGCATTAGAAAACCATCATCGCCATCATTAGGTTGCTGTGTGTAATCACCACTCTTTGAGGAGCTCTTTCCTGGCTGCCACAGGTGGAAGTGACTAATCAAAACTTGAATGGACTAATCAAAACTAGAATGGTCCTGGAAAAGCAAAAACAAAACAAAATTAAAAAAAAACCAGAAGGCTGGGATTTCTTCTCGGCACAAATTCTCTTCTCCATGGTGTTATGAGGTGTTACAAGTTTTATTTCTCAGGGCTACAAGTAGTAAATGCTGAGGCCATGAGCTGTTACATTCTGCATCAAGGGAAGCATCAAGAGATGGTACCACGTGCAAGCAGGTGATGGACACATGTTTGGAATGACTGTTTGATCCTGGACAAGTTCTTGGTGCTGTAAAAATGATTCCAATACAGGCTAGATTTAAGGGTAATGGCTTGATCACTATTATACACAGAATTTGAAACCCTTTTGGTTAATGCTCAGTATACTCTAGACCAATAAATAGACCTTGATCAAGCAACACTCCCCATTTTTGGGCTAGAGGGTCCCTGTTGGGAATCTACCTTATGCCCAAGGCCAGGCTGGGCCCTGGTGGCACCCGCCTACTTAGTCAGGGCTTTCTTGTGAGCCTGCATCTGTAGGAGACCGTTTATGCTTGTTTGAAGGGCACCTTCAGAGCACGTAGTGATTGTTTCTTTAAGGCCGCCCTCCCTTCTCCACTGCTCCTCTCCTGATATTCCTGCTGACACAGATTTTCTCTAGCTCAATTTCAGTGCACCTGCTCTTGCAAGCCAGGCTGCACAGGCTTTGCTCAAGCTGAGCCGGGCTATGATCACAGAAGCAGCACTGAAAGCATATTCATAGGCTGAGAGGAGTCATCAGTAGGAGGCAAGCCTGGCTTAAGCAGCTCCTCGGGTAACCCACAGAAACTAGGCACTGAGATGCATCTTCAGTTCAAGGTCAGACCAACTGATGCAGGGAACAGCATCAATATTATAGGAGAGCCTGCTTTTTGACTAGTATTTATCAGTTCTAGATATTCTTTATTATTGCTTTATACTGTCCATATATACTCAGTTCCCCACCTGCTTATATAGCTATATGTGCTTAAGACTTTGCACTCAGGTTCAGTATCATGAAATGCAAACACCTGAAACATGAGTTACCAGGTTGTGTTTTACTTGGATTTCCAGGACAGCTTGCAGCTCATGTGGACGTTGCCTTGTCTTCACACCCCTTTTTAACCTGAGTTAACTACCCTGCGTTAGCCAGTGTGCACCAAGAACACATCTTTTCTTCTCTTTCCACTCTCTGACAGACAAGGACTTAACATGGGTAGGAAGGGCTTTGTGGCCAAGCTTCGGGAAGGACCTGGTTAAAGGGATCTCTGCAGGAAGCTGGTGAATGGGTGGAGAAGACTGAGGAAACTGGGGCAGCCAAGGTGGTAGAAGACAACACAGAGCTTGATAAAAGAGGATTACGTTGAATTTTGGAAGTGCAGTGGTGACGAGAGGCTCTGATTTGACACAGCGTTGCCTGGAAAGCCTATGGAGGGGCAGACCAGCCTGTTCACATTTGTCAGCTGCTCTGCTTATGTGCGCTGAATCTATATGCATTTCTAGCAATTTTGGTGCAAAACAGTCACATAAGCTCTTCCTGGTCTTCCCCAACGTGCCGATCTTCCCCCACTCACTGCTCAGCGGCAGCGCGGCCGGCGAGGTGGTGATGTGAGAAAAGCTGAGGCACATCCCAGGCCTTGAGAACTGCGGAATAACGCCTGTAAGCTTGGAAATTGCCTTGCAGGAAAGGCAGGGTTCCTTAGAGTCTGGGTGGGGGTTAATCAATGTACATTCATCATTAATTTATGCACGTAAGGGGGTTTCAGAGTGCAGTTGTCATGCTGGTTTTGATAATACTAAGTCTATCCACCCTGCCAGCTGCTGCAATGTCGTGGTAGTTTGTGTTGCTGCATGCAGAATTATGGTGCTTTTGTGGGAATATTATGTTCCCTGAATAAAGCCCCACAGAGCAATTTGCTTCATCCTTACAAACCCATCCAAATAACTGGCAGTGCCTTACAAATACAAAACAATTGAGAAAATAAATGTATTATACTGTACATCTGTGACAAAACAATGCTTTCATGTGCAAAGAGAGAAATGTGTTTGTTTAACTTATGGTCTCCCATTTGGAAATAAATGCATTCATTTAAATCAAAATGGGACGTTGTTCACTATTACAGTGTTTTGCATGCCAGATGTAAGAAATATGCTGCTTGAACAGCAGACTAAAATCTGGGGAGTGGTTGATGTCACCAAAAGTATGAATGTGCTGGGTTGTCTCATACTGCTCCTTTTCCTACGCGGTGGCTCCTGCACCTAAATGGGAATCTCCTGCTTTGCACGTGAGGGACCTTTGAGCAGGGTGGTCTCTCCTGAGGGACTGGGAATGGGCTCCTCCTGGGTGGCAGAATCTGGGTTCCATTGGGCACACTGGGAAGCCTGTGTCCCCCCAGTATTGGGCTCAGGAGGCTGCTAATCAGTTGGCAACCATCAGAACTTGGTGTTGTCCTAGCCACTGAGGAACAGAGTCGCTGCAAGATTGTGGGAGTCCAAGAGGCTTGTGATCAGTTCCAGGTTCTCTGCTGGAGAAATCTTGCATCCATTTTATGGAGCACTGGAAATGTTAGATGGAGACAAAAGAAACGACAATCAATAAAACACAGGTTGAGTTTGCCAATATTTGTTTTTTAAAATGTGCTACATCTTGTAATTTCCATCCTTTTAAATGGTTGAGCTTTTGTAATGAAAATCTGCTGCATTTCAGTTTACACACAAGCTTAACATCATCAAGCCAAGTTTGTTCTGGGAGTTAACATTTGCATTTTTGAAAGTAGCAGCCTAATCCAGAGCAAAACCAGATGAGAATGTGCTTTAATAAAGTCTAAGGTGTATGCCAGAATAGCTGTGACAATGTGAGCATCTCAAAAAGGTGCTGAAATTTGATTTGGGTAATTTTCCATGAGCCTGCAAGCTTAATTGAACGTAACTCAGGTTCTCTGCTACCCATAGTATAGGTTGTGAACTAGAATTCCACTTTGTGGTGACTGTTAGAAGGAAAAATAATTTTTAAAAAATCCAAGTTCATATAATGAGTTCTTTTAAACTGAGTTTTTAATAAATAATTCTCAGAATGTTTTAGGTTCATTACTCTTCCACAGTTAAAATAACTGCTCATGTTCATAGGTGAGGAGGAAGGAATTAGGAGTTCTGTCTGCCAACGCTGGCTGGCCCACGCTGTTGTCCGTGTGTATTTGGTGGTCTTCCAGGTGTAGCATAAGGTCTGTCCAAACATATTGTCACGTAGCTGTGAGAGGGCCACTGATGATGAGAATTGCAACAGATTAAAGCTAACATTAATTCATTTACTTCAGTTTGGGCACAAGGCGTCTCTGTTGAGGTGCAAGGGTCCCATCGCTGTAGGCATCCAGCTGGGGATTTGTTACACTGCACCCAGCAAGAACCATGCCACCTTTGTGAAAGCCAGCACGTACATATTGACTGATTGACCACCAGGGCGATGCAGCAAGGGTAGTTTGGCCCAGGTGTGTTTTTTCTCTGGACTGATTAATCAAATACTTCAAATAATTGCCAGAGTTGTGATTGATGTCAGCTGCATAGCTAATTACCCAGGAGATTAAAATGACTCTTTCTGTTTAAAAAAACTGTAAATGAGTTAATTATTTACTCTGCTCACCTCTCTAACCTTGTTATTCTTGTAAATGAATAGAAATATTGATCTTGGAACTGATTTGGGCGTTGCACAGCTTGCATCGGTTTCATTAGGGATTTAAATGTAACCCTGTTTGCACCTTCTGACCAAACGTACTATCTTTGTACTTTGCTTTTGTAGAAACCTTGAGTGTGGCCCTGGAAAGGACAACTGGGGCGTCAGTGATCTTCAGGATGTGCAGGACTTGCCTGCATTAGCTCCA
This sequence comes from Rhynchotus rufescens, assembly GCA_032273925.1. NCBI lineage: Eukaryota > Metazoa > Chordata > Aves > Tinamiformes > Tinamidae > Rhynchotus > Rhynchotus rufescens. The sequence goes on along the minus strand of JAVCKT010036534.1, from coordinate 9,438 downwards.
TTACTCTTTTGTCTAGCTCCTGCGGGCTCCTTGCAGCAAGGCCTTCTTGACCATGTCTCTTGGTAGCAGACTCTACCACCCAGTGGTTGCTGCTGTTAAAACAATCTTCTGCTGCTTCACTGAACCATTGCTTTCTGTTAGCTTCAAACCACGTCTGACTCTTCCATGTTCTCAGTCTATGAGTGTATTTTTTCCCATACATATGAAGCTACATTTTAACTATAGCTTTGGTTGCTCTAATGAGTTGCTCCATCAGGACAAGGAAGTGTCAGAAGGCTGCGGGTTTCCTACTAGGGACCCCCACTTTGTCTGTCACCGTGGGACGGAGATCTCAACACCTCCCAAACTAGTTGGTGTAGCTACAGCTTGTGTGACCCATCACTACTGCCTTCCCTCACACCAAGGCTACCTGAGGTCCCAGCCAACTGTGGGTTTCCTTGTCAAACTGGCAAAAACAGGTTTTGGAACAGTTTAAAAATGTACTGCTTGCTGAAGGTAATGAAGGGACAACAGTGCAGAAAGGTCCCCTGCTCTGACCCTCACATAGTTATAACCAAAGGAAGCTTTAAGGCCAACTTCTATTTGAGCTCCTATCTCCCCCCCTGCAGTCAGTCCTCTCTGCTTTCATTTCCTGGCAATTTGTTTTCCAAACAATTGCAGAAAGGTTTGTGTGTCTGTGCTTATGGAAGGGCTGCAGCAGCCGTTGCCAAGCTCATCCTTGCCCAGCTCCAAGGGGTACGTGGTGTGTGACCATCTCAATAGTTTGGTGGTGCTGAGCGTTCCTTGCTGGGGCAGACCTTAACTTCCCTTCCAGAGCTCTGCTCGTGGCTGCTCTTGTTTTGTATTTAGGTCCACTCCAGCCTCATGCAGAGGGGAGAGCCACTGTGCTTTGTCGCTCTGCACTGGTCTGTGTCTTGTGTTTTCCCATTGTTTTCAGTCCGAAGGGGATGCGAGGCAGGTGCGGCTGTCACTGCTGGAGCCATATGGTTCGTACCAAGCTGTGGAGACTTCTTTTTAACCCCAGAGAGCTCTCACACGGTGTGTGGAGAACTGAAATAATGGCAATCAGGAGTTCTCCTTTTTCCCTTCTCTTTGTTTCCTGAAACTCAGAGATTGCTCTTTAAGAATGGAAAACATGACAATTTGGCGAGCAAACAGTATTTGTGCATCATGGGGCTTGTCTCGGCTCTTTCCCTCTTACATGAGCTGATGTGCTTGAGCAGACTGGACAGAGACTGTCAGCGATAGCCTCTCAGCAATGCAGTACCAGCCCGCGAATCCTCAACCATCTGTCACGGTCACATTAATGTAACCTTCTCCCCGCCGTCCGTCGGAGCTGGGGGAGCGGAGCAGCAGCCGGTGCGGGGTCCAGCAGGGCTCCTCTGTTCACATGGCTCTCTCACACGCTTGGATCTGTTCCACCGGCTGCTCTCATCTCCACCAGGACACGAATGATCTGAGTAGGTGCTGAGCTTTCCAAATGCTGGTTTTTCTTCAGCTGTGGTAACCTCAGGGCGGTGCGGATTTGGTCCAGACGTGGCTGGTGTTAGTGTAATCTAAGACGACCGATGCTCGAAGGTTTTCTGCTGCTGGGCACTGTGGTTTTAAGTACACAATATCAGGGCTTCCTAAGTCACGTAGTGAGAGCCGGCCTGGTGGTGACAAAGTCTGTGATGACAATGGACATGGCCTGGCAGCTCCGTGGCCAGCGCCAGGCTCGCGGTGCGGGTCCGGTGCTGGAAGGGCAAGTGGTGTGCACTGCTCTGACAAGCCAGTGCCAGGCACCGTCAAGCGAAATTGGCTGCTGCCCAGATGCTTGAAAGTTGATATATTTTCCTGTACTTTCTGAATGTGGTTATATTTTCTAGCAGCTGGAGAAAATGGCTTTGAAAAATAATAGCAGCTTTTAGGTCAAATTGGTGTCAACATTCAGGCCAGGCCACTTAAGGCTAATCGGTTTAAGTTCCTGTTTGACAGATGAAATTTCTGCCTTGCTGGCCATCCTTTCTCTTTAACCTAGCTCTCATGACTGCCACTTCTTTTTCAACCTCTCTCTTTCACGTTTGTGAACGTGACTCCAGTCAAGGAGATGTTTCACTGCAGAGCTGAAGGTTCTGGTGTGTTTTTGTCTGGGTGAACTTGGTAACTTCTCTTTTTTTTTTTTTTTTTTTTTGATAGGATCTTTCTAGGAGAGAAGCAGAGGAGAGAGAAGGCGGATGATGGTGAAGCTTTTGTGTCGGCTTTGAGCAAAGCTCAACTCGTGAGGACAGCAGTCAGGATCCATGGGGAGCCGTTATGGGCTGTTCCAGGTGAACAGAAAAAGAAGGAGCAAAGATGCTTCCGAATAGAGAGAAGTAGGAAAACAAGAGGTGGATAGGCCGATAAAGTAATGCTACCTGCATTTATCTGTGAATAAATAACAGCATCAGGGGGGACGTGCAAGGCAGCAGTTTTGGAAGGCTAAGTAAAGGTTAAAAATTTGGGATTAGAACTAGAGAAACGAGGACCTCTAAGGCATACATAGTGAATGCAAAATATAGAGATGTAGGTAAAACCAGATATGTCTGGAAAAATCTCTAAAAAGAGCATGTGCATTAATGCATATGTATGATACTCTGCATTATCTTTTATTTTGACTCTTATATCTCTGTATTATTTTATATATGCTATATATATTATTATTATAATTAACAGCAGATTAGATGTTACAATATATGTAGCCTAATTCCTTGGCTTTATGGAACTATTAGAAATTGCTGTGCCAAGAAAAAGGTTTCCTCTGGCAGCTTTTGCGTCGGCTCCTGTGTGTCAGCAGTTTACACACGAGGCTCTGAGTGAATAGCTGCAAATGGTGCCTTGGCTGAGGCCGCAGGTGTGACTGGAGCCCTCCTGGCTCCCCTTGGCCCTTGAGGGATCGCAGGGACTGCATGGGCAGCAGTGAAGAGACTGGTAAGTGAATGGAGTGGGAAGGGAAGAAGGAAGGAGGCTGCCTTCCTCATCCCTTCGGACAGCAAGGAAGGCCTTAGCAGCCTCAAGAGGGAGTTTCTCCTCTCAGCTGGCCCATCTAGGCATGGGGAGCTGATGCCTAGGGGAATCCCTTGACGTATGAGCCTCTTTTACGTCATGATTCTTCAGAGGGTATTTAGTTCCTGTTTGGTTTAAAGGATTAAGTTTACGAGGCACTAATTTTGTATGGGACCATCAAACCTCACAGAAGAGCAAATGCACCAGAACAAACTCACTTCTAGCTCTGCCAGGGATATCTGAAGCATTTAATGTCACATCCTGGGGCGCTGCAACATGGGAGTCACATAGTGGACCTCCCAGTCAGGTCAGAGACTGATCATCTGTGTCTAGAGAGTCACGTATGTCGCGTGGGGACCCAACAACACAGGCATTCCTTCCACTTGTAGAGCCATATCGGGTCTGATGTGTAAAGCTTGACTGAATTGTTTTGTAAATCTCAGCAGTAAAAATGTGTCCACAATCACTTAAATAATGGAAGGAAGAGATGAGAGCATAACATGATTATGCTGGTGAAAGAAAGGAAGACTAGTGGAGTCTGAAAGAGACGTGGGCAGGTGAGCAATGGGCCTTGTGAAGCAGAACGGAATGCATTATTATTTTTAATGGAAATTCAAAAAGGGCTTTGCAGATGCATTGGGCAGAGGACGAGCAGCGGAATTGCTAATTCTATTTCATAAAGCTGGTAGGAGTGAAGCTAGCTTTGTTCCGCTGCGCAGGCAAAAGGCTGTGGCAGCTGGAAGGACGAGCTGGCGAGGGATAGGGGTGCTTCACCTGGGCACTGCACTTCACACTTGCCAGCTTTTGTTCCCGTTCGTGCCACAGAAGGCCGCTGCGTTGATGTGAAAAGCTGCGTTTCTAGCAGAGGGCAGGCTCAGAAATTCCAGCGCGCCGCCGGTGCCGGGCTTCCTGCTGCCTCCCTGGCTGAGGGCTCAGGCCGGAGCACACCGCGTGTTTTCCCTGGCTTAGCCCCTGAGCGGTTTTCCTGGCTGGACCATCTTCCACGTAACCTCCGCCCCAGGTATTTGAGACTGTTGACCCTCAGAAAGTTTCCTGCACATGGCATGTGCAATCGCATAGTTACAGTTCTCGAAAGGGTGAACAGAAGCGTTAGTCACTCTTGCTCTGAGAGTGCGGATGGGAAAATTGCTGGATGATGTTTCGGCCCTCCATACATGGAGCTCTGTATGGAGGAGTTTGCCTGCAGAAGCAGGTTAACTGTTTCTACCGTGCTACAGGTAGTCAAAGCAATATTATCTGCCTGCTCGTGAGTGAGCTACAAGGATGGGTCTTTGTGTTGGTTTTGATCTCACCATCTTGAGGCTTTCACAGGCTCAGGACCTCTCCCTCCTTCTCTCTTCTGATCTGGTGCTTGTAAAATTCCTGGTAGTCTGGCTAGGATATAGCGTAGGGGTGTCCTGCAGGATGCTCCTGTAGTGCCTAGAGCTGTTCCAGAGGCACAGACAGAATGTGGCACAGATAATAAATAGTCTGTGTCCATGGGGAGAGCGTTCCCAAGAAAATCATTTGTCAAGAAAGTGGTTACTCTGCTTCAGGCACAGTCAGAAGTAATTAAACGTCCTAGCGAAGCACTAAGGGCGGGCAGACTTTGGGGAAGAAGCCGAGCTCTCAGTTTAGAAGGATCTGAAACCTAAGAACGAACAACTCCAGGAGAGCTGGTAGTGAGGGAGCTTTCAGCAGGAGGGGAGCATCTGGGATTTTGTAGGTGGCCTCATTTGGTCATAGGCTGGAGGCAGCGGAGAGGTAGAACTGTAGGAGAAAACCACAGGGAAGGTGGAGCTCATAGGTGTGACCCGGTTCAGCGGCAGGAGCTCATGGGTGACTGGGAGAAAATGGGAGAGGCTGCAAGTACAGGTCTAAAAATCTCACTTCACTTTGGCTTTCCTTCACAAAGAGGGATGGCTGCCTTTCTCCGGGCTTTGTGAAGGGCCAAGCCTTGGCATGGGGAGCTGGGAAGAGAGATTTTGAAGGGGCCATTCCATGTTATAGCAAAGCACAGACTGCCCAGCTGCAGGCCCAGCATGTGCCCAAGGCGGCTGCTGAGGTTGGTGGTAACTTACGTGGAGAGATTTGGTGATGCTAACACTCTGTGGTGGCATTTAGCAGGAAATGGCGCTGTGGTTGTCGTTGCTCGAGGATTTAAGCCTCCCGGATACACAACCTTTCCTAGCAGGAGGCTGCGCTGCGTGCTGCAGGATGCCGAGCTCCCAGTCCAGCTGCTGCCAGCTGTGGTGCAGGTCTAGGTAGCACCACCCGCACCTGGAGGGAAGCAGGAAACAAAACAGTCTGCTCCTGGATGCACCGATCCCTTGGGCCAGCTCCTGGTTTACTCTGAGACATCCCAGTGCCTGGGTGGGCTGAACAGGCTTATCAGGATCCAGACTCTGATTCCTGGTCAGACAAATGTCCCCTGCTCATGCCTGCCTGTAGCCTAGGCTCTGGGCACGCAGCCTGACCTTAGTCTGGCATTGTAAGGGACAAGCGGAGCAGTGCCAGGGCTCTCGTGGGATGATGCTGTGCCCTGGTAAGGACTAGGAGCCCTTGCTTTTCATTGCAGGCCGTGGCACTGTGCAGGCCTGAGTGCCCTGCAGGTAAATCCGCTGTCTAGGGAGAGGAAGAGAGGAGGAGGAGTTTGAGGACTTGCTTTCTCAATGGTGATTCATTCTGGTCCTCTGCGCTTGCAGGGTGCAGAAGGCGAGGGGATGTCACTGCTTCCTTCAGCTCCAGAAGACTAATGGACCTTGACAACTGCAGCACAACATGGAAACTATTAAAAAGGGAGGACTGATTAAAGCCCCAGCCGTCCCGGCATTCCCCTGGGCTCTTAACCTCGTGTTGGAGCCGCACAGCTGAGCGGTGCCTCCTCCCCCTCTGTACAATTAACATCTCTTGTCACTAATTGATTCCTGTGGTGCTCACAGGACAATTAGAATTTAAATTGCCTTTTACAAAGGTCATGAAAACATGATAAAAGACGAATCTATTAGGAAGGATCACTGAGGAGTCTCTCCTCTTCAGTGGCGCTGGCTCTTGCAGACACAAGTGAGGGGAGCTGGGAGAGCCTGTCAGGCCCTGGGTTCATTTCTTGTTGAGGTGGGTTCAAGGCAGAAACTCAGCTCTTGCTCTGAAGGTGGCCCTTATATTTTTGCCATCTATTTTAGGAATATTTGTTCCTGTATGTGCTATTCTTTGTCTTCCTTCTGTGATAAGCTTTGATGAAATAGCCGTGGTTTTCCATTGGGCTCTAAGTTCATTTCAGAAGAGGGACCTGTTTGTGGTGGAGAAGGAAGGATTGTCCTTCTCAGTGCAAATTTGTCCCTAGCCTCACTTGGTCCCCAGAGGGGAGAGTCCTGGTTTAAAACCTGACGTGTTTCCCCCAAAAGCAGCAGGTTGTGCAGGGAAAGGCAGCTCTGCTGCACTAGGTGCATGAGGGTCTGCATACGTGGCTCAGCCGCGCTGTCACTCTGGCTTTCTGCAAAATAGCCTGTGCTAAAGAGGTCCTAAAAGAGGTGTCAGAGTTGCAGGGGTGCGAAGGCATCGCTAGTAATCCTGCGCCAGCTGCTTTGCTCCCTGCAGCTAATGCTTCAGGGCTGGCAGTGCGACTTGGAAAGCGCCTTGAGCTCCTGCAATCCCATCATAGCCGAGAGCAAAGCCTGGGCACAGGTGGCGTCCTGGCTCAGCTGACTCCTTGGGTTGTAGGATATGGCAGTTTGGGCTGGGCTTAGAGAGGGAGCCAGGATATTGCTGGCAAATGACAGTATTCAGACTTGTTGTAGTTACTGCAGTGCTCGCATCCCTCACCCTCAGACCTTAACAGTGAGAAGAGATTTAAAGCCTCATGTGTCAGGCTTAAGGCAATATCTTGTAATTGCAGCAAATCAGGCTGAAATGGATCTTGGGAGGTTACTTAATAAATCTGCGTTCTCCAAGGCAAGATCAGCTCTACCTGTGTCTCTAAATTGTTACCCTGGAAATGTCTGACCGAGGCTGCGTTCCTGTGGTGGGGATGGGATGGAGGCAGATTTTACCCTCATACAATTTACTAGATCTTGTTCTGCGACAGTCAGCCCTGTCTCAGAGGCAGGTTCTGGAGTTGCTGGATCTTGGATTGAGGGAAAAGATGCCCTTAAATCCTGTAATTTAATGGTTTCTCCACTGTGGACTGTGAATTGTGCTGAGCCCCAGCTCCCTGGTGGGTCCTACCCTTTGGTGCAGAGCTGTGCTATCTGCTCCAAGATTCATGTCCCCTGGCATGGGCTCACAAGGAAAACAAGGTGTGATCCACACCCAGCACCATGCAGCTACTGCAGTATTTCCCACTGGGAGGGAGGATCTGCCCAAGTATCCAGCTGCCCATCCCATCCTGTCCCAGTGGCCTCCCCATTATAAAGGAAGCAGGCTGCCTATTTGAGAAACACATGTCCTTTCCAAGTCTTGCCTTTGACTTCTTGCTATTCTGGTTATTGAAATTGATTTTGTACTCCAGGCACGGGATTTTCCATTGCCAAGTTTAATGTTGGAGATAATAGAAATTATGTTTCCACTCACACATAAATCTCAGGGCTGTTTGTGCTCAGATGACTGGACAGTAAGTGCAGGTGAAATTGCTCCTGTGATTGTTTCAGTAAAAATGTAATATTGTTGTAAGGTTTTACAAAGTGTGTTTAACTGGTTTACACAGATTTCTACTAGTCACTGGGTGGGTTTTTTTTTTTATTAGAAAAAAATACAAACCTCCAAGCAAGGCAGCTAATTTCTCTTCTTGACAGAGTGGGAAATCAGCTGTTTTTGGAAGTAGGTCGAGGAGTGTGCGGGAAGAGCAGCTGACGCCGTGTGGCCCCCTGCGCCGCGCTCGCTCCGCACGCCGGCAGCGGCAGCGAGGGGACGGTGCCGACCCCGACCCGCGCTGCCGTCCGCCCTGGCGCCCCGATCAGCATTCCCGTCACTGGCTGCTACGCCGACTGATAAACCATGGGCCTGGCCTTGGAAAGCTGGGGGGGAATAAGCCAAGGGAAATCTCTTGAGGCGGAAGAGCAAAAGGGTTTGAGGAGGTTTCTCCAGCTCCTGAGAGCTCGTGGAGGAAGCTGTGTAGGGTCACACAGGGAATGGGTGTCAGCTCGTGGCCTGAAGGCTCTGTAGCCTTTGGGGTGCTGGTGTCCTCGCCCGGCAGCTCTGTGTTCCCAGCGGGAGGGATGGAGGAGGACTGGCCTCCTCCCCTATCCGGAGGGTGCAGGTTGGCTCTGTGGGGCGGGCGAAGGAGCCCGGGTGGCAGAGGGACTGCTGCTGGAGCCTGTGTCAGCTCCAGGTACGGCCTGCTCCGCTAGGCATGGAGCCGCTCCGCTCTGCAGCCCCCTCCTGGGCGAAATTCCTGCGATCCGGAGCCTCGCCGAGCTTCCCGGGCAGCTTGACGGGAGCCAGCCAGCTGGCTGCCCACCAGCCCTGCGGCCATCTGCTGCCCTCCGTTCTGGTGCCTCAGGGCCTGCATGCCAGCCACGCTGCCAGAGCTCCCACCTCAGGGAAGCCCAGGCCCTGAGAACTCGGAGCTTTTTTTCCAGTTAGTTTTCTTCACACAATAAACTACCTTAAACAGCCGGGGGCTGCGGTGAGCAGAGCCCCAGCATGAGGAGAGGATGTTGTCCCCCAGGCAGAGGTGCCTGTGCTTCCACAGGGAGCAAAGGGGCCCCATTTATCTCTCCCTACCTTGCAGGGGTTTGGCGAAGCTCAGCTAGCAAAAATGAGTAAATTGCTTGGAGATCATTAGAGGAAAAGTGCTGTAGAAGAGCAAAATATTATTTATTAATGTGTCTCTGTCTTACAATGCCATAAATATCAAGGTTTTAATTGCTCAGACCTGTAATCTGAGTAACTTCCTGCATCTTTTTTTTTTTTCCCAGTTTTATGATTGCCTTGTTAAACAATGTGAAGGAGCAGGCGCAGCGCGAGGCAGGAGCTGGCCCCGTGGGGCAGGGGGCACCGTGATGCCACGGTACCGCTCTTAGCTTCCCCTCGCCTCTCTGCTCTCTCCTGCTCTGCCTCATCCTCCGCATCTCAACGTGTTGCTGCCCTGTCCTTGTTTAAAATCTCTCCCCCGCTTGCAGGGAGGGCGAGAAGCAGCAGTATTGCAGCGGTAGACAGAGACCTTGCAGCCCCCTGAGCTCCAGAGGTGCCAGTGAATTTGCTTTCTGCTCACTTTGAGACCTCGTGGATATGGGGTCCAGTGGGATGTTAGCAAGTCACCTACAAAGAATGATGTCAAATGTTCCGTCTGGGTTTAAAATTGAACCCTTTGTGCAGTATTTCTAATACGCAGTGATGAAATTCCTTCCTTCCTTCCTTCCTTCCTTCCTTCCTTCCTTCCTTCCTTCCTTCCTTCCTTCCTTCCTTCCTTCCTTC
>JAVCKT010036533.1:4307-15819 GCA_032273925.1 Rhynchotus rufescens | reverse complement strand
CTCTTTTTATGTATTTGCATTGCACTAAATTGGAAAGCACTATAAAAAGCAGATCACACCCCAGAGATATTTTCTTCTTACTGGTCTTCTAAAACCTTACTTTCTACTCCTCCTACAGTAAAAATATTGCATTCTGTTGTGGTTTCTTTCTTGAAATTCATAGCTGCCAGGAAGGCACCTGGCCCTATTTGCAAACAATTTTTGCAGGGTCAGTAATGGTCCAGCATTGCACTCTGATCTAAAACAGTATTTTAGCACATGCTTAACCTAAAGAGAGCTTAAGAATGTCCTTAACATTAAATGTCCCGTCCTGTACACTGGATGAAGCCCTAGGGCATAAATTTTGTACATCCATCATGCACAAGCATCATGCTCATCCTTCTGTGCAGTAAGGGAGCAAAAGGCAGTGCAGAACACCCATATCATAGAAAATAAGTACATCTCTCAGGTGAAATCATCTGGATCTTTTGTTATCCCTTGCAAAAGGGAAAGAACCTTCACCCAAGCAAGCCTAAGCTCCCTAGGATCCTGGTGCAGGTGCATGGAGGTAAGCTGTGTTCCAGGAAAGGATGAATGCCCAACACATGGTAAAATGCAAGCCCCATGTGCTCCTGAATCAGGGCCTCAGGGAGGAAGCCTCTCCCTTTCCCTGCTTCTGCAACGAGCAACAGATTATTCCTTTAAGGTTCTCTCCCGTCTGGTACTTAACCACTCTCACTTTCTTCTGAGCTTGCTCACAGAGCCTTTATCTTATTTGTCAATGTTTGATATTAAAATAAAAAACGGTATTAATCTCTGCAGTGACCTTTCTGCTTTATTTCTCCTGGAAAGGGATGCTGCATCTTTTGTAAGTAACTTCAAGGCAAGATATTATGCAGCATTTAAACATAGGGCTTTTATCCAGTTAATCATTGTGCATTACCTACTTTCAGCAATGTTCAGAAACTTAATTCCAGGATTACTCATCCCTCCCAAAAAACCTAAATAAGAAAATCAGAAGAAAAGACCCAAACAATGGAACTTTTATACCAGGATAATTAGAAAAGGAACCTATTACCCAGGATTATAATTACTGACTAACATATTAAATGACCTTTAACATTTACCTTAAGCCCTAGATTTCTAGAAAATCAGCAAGGTTATGAATGCCATATTAGTAATCTTTAATCTTTATTACTGCTGTGGACAGAATTTTAATGATTTTTAAATAGGCAGCGGTCACTAACATATCCCTATTAAAATAAAAAAAATCTCATAAAAAATTAAATGGATTAAGACTTCAAATGTACCATCATCAAAAGTATTATCTAATTATGGAGTTCAGTGAACAGGCCAAGTGAAATGGTTGGTAATATTAGTTACTTACCACATGGGAATGCCCAGGATTTATGCACAAATAGATTCTGCTTCTGTTGCAACATAGTAATTAAGAATTTGTCAGGGAAATTTGACCCTCTAGGGTAGATATTACTTTGTAAAATAAGAATGGCAGAGCACTAGTCTCCTTGCTGCACATAATTTAACTTGATTATTTATACATCAAAGGGAGTCTGCAGTGACTGCAGTATAATATTTAAGTAGAGGGATATTAGAGAAAGAAGCATCTAGTGAAATCTTTTTCCCAAATCTCCGTGAGAAAGTAGGGGAAATTTTCATAAAGCATTTCATTTTGCATATAAATTGGTGCCTAGATTGTGCCTGTGAATTTACTGCTGTCAAATTTAATTTTTCTTTAATTCTTCAGGCCCAGATGTGAAAAGCTCTGTGTGCAGGCTGCAATTTTCAATGCTTACAGGTAGCAACCGGATCGATAATGTGTCTTTATGAGAAATTACCGTTAATGTTATTGAGTATGCATTTTGCTTTATAGGATAATAAGGTAATATGAAATGCCAATTCATTCATTAGAAGAAAGCTAAGTGCTTAAATGAAATGGGTGACAGGTCTGAAAAAAGATGTAGTTGTGGGCAGGAAGTCAAGAATGGATTTTTAATGACCTAATACCAAAAGGTTTTTACCACTTATTTGCATTTGCTTCCTATAAACAATATTAACTTTTAAATAAAACTGCTTGAATATTTAAGTTGCGGTAAGTGATTCCCCTTGAAAAGGCTATTTGGAAATGCTTTATTTCTTGGAACCTCCATGCCTTGCCTTTTCAAAGACAGCTAAATTAACTCATCTGGTATAGAAATTAAAATTCATTTAAATAGAAATAATTGGAGAGCATTGAGGACACAGTCACAAGCCAAAGGTTGACATGCGGAAAAAAAGGAAAATTTCTTAAGCTCTTTGTTTTAAGTATAGTGTACTTCTAGCTCAACAAGGTAAAAAGAACAGGTATTGAAAACAAGACCTTAATGATTTGCCTAGGGATAAAATTATACCATTTTCAAATTAAACTCAAATTCGGTGATTATTGTTCAGAAAAAAACTCATTAGTGTACCATATTGTAAAAATCTTAATTTTCATTGTGTGGAAGTTTCTTCATAAAGCAAGAAATCGGTGTTTTCTCAGATCCATTCAGTACCAGAAGTCACGGCCACATGAAAGAACATAAACTTCTCTATGAAATTTCAATCAAGTCTTTTGTCCCAAATGAGTCTTAATTAGTTCTGTATTTTATAATTCTCACTTTAAAAAAAAAAAAAAATTTTTTTTTTCTCTTTTCCTCAGTACTGGATCTCACGAGCACAATCCACTGAGTGCAGACTGTGCTGGCTGGCCCAGAGAGTCTGATCCAGGGCACAGGAGAGTTGATGGAAGTTTTCATTTACTCTATCAAGGATAGGATCTAAGCCTACAGTAGTCACTTTTGGGGATTTGCTCCACCTACACATATCACTCTCCATGCATCTTTCCACTATGCAGCTCTCTGAGTTAGAAACCTCTCTGTCACACAAAACTTCTACCACCTGAGCAAATTCTCCTGCAAATGTCCAAGCTAAAAATGTCTATTTTTACAGTCCTTGTAGCATTTCCTAGGATATAACACAAAGTAGGAGAAAGATGGAATCCATACATTTACACAGTGAACCACCAGTTAAGTGCTCCAAATTTCCTCACTCCTTATATCAAACATTGTTCCAGTTACTATAAAGTTGCATTCTAAAGCTTAACATTGAGGTTTCCAAGGCTGTTCATTTTTCCAGAGGGACCGGAGTACCTGTTTCCCATTTAAATCATAAGAGTTAGGTATTCAGACTCCCAAGAATGCTTGAAAAATGACTTTATAAAAGGTTTCATTTGATGTTTTATGAATTCAACATTTGTGCTCTGCAACAATAAATAAGACACTTTATTTACCATAAGCACCTTAAGACAGGGGGTTGAAAGCAGAGAGCTTATTCTTTTTTTTTTTCCCTCTCTCTCCTTTAAAAGCTCAAGCTGAAAAAAACAAAGAACAGATACCATAAAAACCTTTAAAGTTTTATTTATATTTCATTTTTAACTTGCAATGGCTGTTTTTCCTAAACTTTTTCCTGTTTTTTTTTCCTCTAAACTTTTATGTAGGACTGTCTTTTTTTCTTGACCTTCAGCATCTCAAACTACAAAGAGAGGACTTTCTCTAACACTGTTTGAATATATTGTATTTTTCTTTTAAGGAGCCTTCCACTGATTCTTATCCTTCAGGGATCAATGGTTCCTTCAGTTTCATAATCTGACAAGCAACAGTAAAAGTGAAAGGCCCCCATATCTAGAGCACTAAGTTAATGTGAGTAAGATGGCAACGGATGTATTTTCACATTGAACTCACGACAGCCTAAGGAGAGCTTTAAAGTACCTTAGCCTAAGTCCCTCTCTTTGGGAGGAATGAGATATGGGAGGAACTTTAGTATTATGGTTAATCTGTATTACAAAAGCACCTAACAGTCTCTACTGAGTTCAAGGTCCCATTAAAAGCAAAGATGGATCAAACTGGTTCAAATATGTGTTCATTTCAGCATAACCTATGAACGCCTTTGCTTGCTGCTAGTGTGTTGTCCACAAAACCCCCTTTTAAATTTTGAAAGGATGCAGAAATAAAAGAATTGGAAACATGATTTGCTATTAAGTTAAGCACTGCTTCTTTAGCTACTGCCATTGAAGAAAGCAAAATTAATTGCTGAATATTTTGATTAATGTTAACATACACTCAGTAGATTTTCATGGGATGCTTTGGTCAAACTCATCTACATATCGTCTCCTTCTTGGAAAAACCCATTCCCTGCAGTACAAAGACTCCCTTCTGTATTGTTGTCTTCAAGTGCAAAGTTAACTTCCTTCATTTCCTCTCTAATATGGATTTTTGCGTGGCTGACATCCAAACACACAGACACAATGCCAAAACTTCCTAAAGAAGGAGAAACCACCTGTCCAGTTATTTGGAAGAGCCTACCACATGGACACATCATGACCTGGTATACAGTGGTGAGGAGAGATTGAAAGACCATGGGCACAACAGAGGAGGCAGCCGCCATCCAGCCCTGATAGTCCTATAAGGATGCTCCAAAACCTGCCTGGCGGGAGCTTCAATTGCAGCTGGAATTCATTCACTTTAAGTTTCAAAGGTGACGAACAGCTCAGCTCCTCACCTCTTGCTGAGGCTAAGTCTAGGGCTTGCTGACTTCCAAAATAACAAGTGTCTGAAGAAAGGCTGATCACTTAACTGACCTTTAATGCACAAGTGTGCATGCATAGATGGTATAGCTGAGGTAAAGCTGTCACCATTTCAGATTTTTTAGAGGTGATGCCGTAGCAGAAAGACTACCAGCTAGAGTTTAACATAATGCAGATAAATGGGTTTCAGAGGAAGGATAATGGCATGTATTTGCAACAAGAATCATGCATTCATACCCAAAACAGCAACACATTGTGACAAAATAACTATAAATTAAATATCTGATCCTATCTCCTGTCTCTCCAGGCCCTCCAGTTTGCTCTTCTAGCATCAAGTTATAACATCAAAGACTTTATCTGGGAGTGGATAACAAGTTGCCTTGGAAAAGTTGAAAATGTGTGCAACCAACAGACCCCTTATTTTTGCTTACTTTAAGAAAGAATTACACTATTTTTCCCTTATCATTTATGGACATACAGTCCATGTTCTTGACCGCTTCTTTGACCTTTCCTACTGCCTTATCATCACTGCTTCAAGAGAATCTTCCTATGATGCAGCTCTCTGACATTTCAGCTCACATCAAGTCTCCTGTCAAGATTTCATGATTTCTCCTTCCCTCTGTTACTTTAAATCAAAACATTTTTGAACTATGGTTTGTATGGCACAACCCAACAATATTGCTCTGTAAAGTATAGTTATCATTGAGCAATCAGATAGTCCCACTGAAATGATAGAAGCTAAGAGACTGAGTCAAAGCCCATTAAAATCTCTGAATGTTTACTCCAAAGAGTTTTTGATAAGAGTTTTGACATAGTTCATGCACTATACATTGTCTAAGGCTCTAACAAAAAAATTTACGACCAATTACTACCAGTAATGATAGTAGAGGTTACCGATGATCTATTGACTGCAGTGGGACAATCACTTAGATGAGACATTCTTCTCTTCTTGTTGTAAATGTCTGGGTAGTATTGCTATTGTTAAAGTGGTTGTGCAAGTGATTCCTCTTAATAATCTAATAAGAGCTTTGGGATCCTTCTGGATAAATGGATTTTTAGGCCACATGCATTCTTCTTATTATTACTTATCTGCCTGAGTACTGTCACCCAGAAACAGGGATTCACTCTGTTGATTTGGTTTTGAAATAATATATAATCAGTTCAGCTATAGATCTCAATCATGTCATGGGAAAAAAAGCACTATCTGCTATAATATATTAGCCAAATGTATTCAGATGGATGAATCCAACAGCAGCTTACCACAGACAAGAAATGTGCTCTGTCCACCCTAATTTCAGTAGTCCTTCAGGCATATAGGGAGGTTTGGGGTGTTGCTTTTTTGATTTTGTTTTTCTAACTAAGCACCTGATCGCATATGCTTATATGCACACATGGTCAGGACAGTTTCTCTTGGGCATTTGCACATAGTTACTCTGTCTTTTTATATACTTTATTAGGAAATTGAATGCAGTTTAACACATCCCTTTACTAAAATGATGCCCACATTAAAAATATTTTCCCTAAACTATTATTATTGCCTATGTGTAGTTAACTGAAAATAAAGCAGCTAGTTTGAGGATAATTATTCACAATATTTGAGCACTGATAGCATCCATCATTCTCCCCTCAGGAGAAAAAGTTGAATCCTACACCAAAAAACATACCAACAAAATCAAGGAAATTGTAGAATTGATACTAAAAACATCCTCACTATGGAGAATCTTGACTGATATTTGTATTAAATTTGTCATTTAGGCAAAACAATTTCCATATTTTAGGAATTCAATATCAATTCTGACTTCGTAAATCTAGTTTATAATGGCATTGAAAATATGTGAAACCTAAGAATTTCAGACAGAGGAATAGAAATATTTCAGGGTAAGTACATTCCAGTGAATATTGAAAATTCTGAAAGAGCAAACAAAGTTCTCATCAAATCAACAGCTTCTGAAATTTCTATTTCTTTCACCAAAGTGTTTCTGATATTTTAATTCCTAAATTCTCGTGCCCTTTTCTATGACCTAGAAAGTCTAGATCTCCTCCTTTTGGACTACAGCATGATAGAATGAGATGATGGAAATTAACTAACACAGAGGAAATAGCTTAAGGAAAGACAATACTTCTATTGAGACAAAAAGTCTGTCTTTCCGCTTAACATAATTGCTTTTGAAGAAGGGTTCTCATTTGCTTGAGTGACATCAATTATTAGAAAGTGTCAATAAACAACAGTTGCCCTACCAAACCAGACAGTAAAAAAGTTGGTAAGGCACCCAAGCCCTTTTCCAACTTCTGTCTAATGACAAAAGCTGCATCAGACTCTTAAAAATACATAAGGGCTCTGAAGCAGTGTTTATTCATTCTTCTTGTTATCTTACATTATATAAATTCAGTTTGTCGCAATTAAGTAAAGATTTTGGCTTTCACATGAAATTGCACAGGTTTTAATTCTCTTATTACAACTGAAGACCGTAGAAAGTTAAAGACAAAGAGTTAGAAAAGCATAAGGCATTCAGTCTTCCTTTTGTGCAACTGAAAAATGAGGATTTGAGGCAGATGTTGGTAGTGTTAGTTGGAAGTGTTTAACTTCAGCAACCATCAAAGCAAAGGAATTGGTTTTAGTTGTCCTTCTCTCTGTTATCTAGCCCAGAACGAGTGTCTATTTGTTGTTGTGAGAAAAAAAGGTAATAAGCTATGAAATAATCGATATTTTCATAAGGAAATTCAATTCTGAAACTCTCCCAAATTTTTCATTCAGTTTTAAATTAGTGTTGAAATTTCACAAGTTGTCCAGTTCGGAAGTATCCATTAGACAACATGTTTTATGTTTTGCCTTGTTTTGTGTGTGTGGTTTTTTTTTTTTCCTTCTTCTTCTTCTAAGTTGAAAGTAGTACACACAAAGGTGGACAAAAACTGGTTTTCTGTGCACTGTTCTGGTACACCTACTTTTAAAGCTGGACAGGATGCAAAGAAAAAGTGAAATAGAATTTTTTTTTCCTCTTTAATCTCTCACTCCACCGTCCAGCTTTGGGGAAAGCTTTGAGTAACCTCCTCTCCATCAACATTTTCACAGATTTGTTTTCATGCTTCTGCACACCATGTCCCTTAACATCACTCAAGAAATCAATCATAGTGTTGGGAAAGTTAAGAATTTGCTGTTCCTCGAAAGAAAGGGCTGTATGGACTGAATGCAATTACATCGAGAAAGCTGTTCTGGGTGGACAAAGGTAACCAGAGCACTTAGAGTGTGACAAAATATTAAATTGATCGGAGCTATCTAGAGACAGTTAAAAATTTCTTCTTGGGATGCTCAGTTTTAAGACCTTATTACTGTAACTCCTCAGCAACTGTATGTCACGATCATGAGTGAGTCCATTTCAATGCATATTTGTTTTCTGTTAATGTTATAACTTAGGTAATTCAGAAGGATGGAAAGGGTACTTGGCTCTATCCCTAAATGTCAACCATGTAAGTGCTTTGACTTTTATTTTCTATTTGCTTTGGTCAGTGTAAATTTCTACGGGTTTTGCTGGTTGGGGGAAGGGGATTTGGAGATGTGCAGTTCTTGGTTATTAATATTTGACTTTGTTAGTGCTATCTGTTTACCGTATGGCTTCTGGAAAAAGATAGGAAATATTAGCTGGCAAGTCCTTAAAATGCATGATGTGTGTGCTCCCTCTGTGCGCCTGCACAATCTTTCTGCTGCTTCACTTAGCCTGAGAACTGCTGTGCAGAGAGGGTGGAGGTGTTAAACATGGCTTTGGTTTTGCTCCCTTATCTCCCTCCTTTTAACACATTCGGATGCTCAAGTGTGTGGGAGTGATTTCCACATGCTTTACACAAGCTGCTTTTTGTCATAGGTTTCTGAAACTGAAAATACGAAGTCTTTCTTTATTTTGAACCTGTTTACATTCACTCTGGATTCATTCTGGATCCTAGATATAAGGTAAGTTTTTATATAGAGGCCTGGAGTTTAAAACAAATCCCATTCCCCTTCTGCAAAGAACGACCTACAGAAGAGAGGTCTCCTAAGGCAGAGGACTGTTGTAAGATAAACAGTAGGCCAGGTTTAAGATTCTTGCAGATCTCCTTTACTTTGGGACTACTTCTGTCAAAAGCCCAAAGAAAATAATAATATCCACACCAAAGGTCTGCTACTTATACTTGAAAACACAGACAATTTCCTACAGAAACAAAATTTCATAACTTTACAAAAAATTGAAGCTAAGGCTTTTAAGTTACACTTGAAAAAAATTTTGGGGTTGGAAGTCATGGCCTATTGGAAAATTAGTTGGTCATCAAAAGCTTTTTGCAGTCAAAGGACTATTCACCACTTCTTGCAAAAAAAAACCACACACAGCAACAACAGCAGCCAGGGGGACCTTTTTCCCCTAAGGTTTCTGTTCAGAACATTTATGTTTTCCACAGCTATATTCAGATACTAGGATGACACAGAGCTATCCACACCCAAGTGTGTCTGGTCTATTTTTAAACAACACTTTTTTTCTTGTTTACTATAGCTATTTTTTTTTCCACCCACAAAGAAAGCAATTGAAAGAGGACATCTTGTTAGCTGGATTTACTGAAACGCCCGAAAACACTTTTTCAACTTTATTATTTCAACGCTAACAGGGCCATTGCACAGTGTGCAGTGTGGTGTGTAGTTGTGCTGACAAGCCACTGGGTGTCAGCAGCAATGTAAGAGCAAACCAGAGACGTGGACATTGCCACTTCCCATGAATTGCCTCTGTTCATACTGTGTTTATGACAGCGCTGAAAAGTGCTGGACATAACTTTTCTGGACAGAATTTTCCTTGGAACATGAAGAGGCAATTAGCCTAACTTCATAAGTCAACATATTTGAAAGAAGAAAAAAAAACATAATTAATCCTTCTTCTTTGTGAAACATTATCTTTTATAGCTAATTTTTAGTTAGCATTTAAAAATCTATTTACTTAACCTGATGGCTTAGCCAAGTACCAGGGTTGCTCTAAAGCCAGAACAAAATCATTACTGAAATCCTCCCTGTGGCATGAATCAAAGTCTTTTTTGCACACCTGCATTCCTGGGAATGACCACCGAGCTTCATTACCCTCACTGTTAAGCTGTATCAAAGTTCTATCTAGCTTTCACTAATCTCATAAATAAATACATATATATATATTTCCATAACACAGATCATGAGTAAAGCTTGCTCTGATTAGCTAGTCCTTGCACCAGTGCACACAAAACCAGTGTTAACTACAACCCCAAACAACCTGGAGCTCAAGGACTCCTTGTGACTTTCCTAGAAACACTTCTTATCTGTACGAGCTTTTTAAGGCTTATCTTTAGGCTTAGTCTTTGGTACAGTACTGTAGTCTGGCTTGGGAGGCAGAAAACATTTGGGATATGCAGCACACTTCAAACATCAAACACCCAAACTCTGCTGCTTTAAAACATGAGCATTAATCTCTTATACATTAGCTATTCTGGGTCCCAGTGAGTGTCTTTTCTAAATCAGCAATGAAAAGAAGAAAGAAGAATGCTCTGGGTCTGTTAAAGGCCACATGTATACATGTGGAGAATTTTGGATAATATAATTTTACCTAAAGAGTTCTAGAAGCAGTAAATGTGGGAAGCAAACTACTAAGTAATGCTTGAGGGGCAAACACATGCAAAACATAAAGCATCTTGAATTTTTATGATCTTCAGTGAAAACCAAAAGCATTGAGATCCTCATAGATTTAGGCCTTTGCTGTGCCCGCTTTCCATATATTTCCCTATAAGGAAATGCAGAGATGCTTTAAAACAGAAAGAATCTGGCAGAAAGAGTGGACTTTGTCTATGCCTGATGACAAAACCTTCTTCCCCTTGAGAGGCATGTTTTTCAACATACTGGCAATGAAACATTAGCTGATGCCTCACTTTGCAGAGTGGCCTGATTTAAATAACTATACTTTATTCATAATGAACAGGAATTTACCAATTTACTGTCTTCTCCCTCTCCTCCCCCCACCCCCCAGCTGACCCTCCCTCATTGCCCTTATATGGCGCAGAAGGTCATTTTAATTCTACTCAGAATTACTTCTCTAAAAATGTTGGTAATTCTGAAAAAAGCATCACACTTTACAGTAAAGGCGCCAAGTGAGTAATGCTACAAAGGTTACAGGAGAGCACGAGCTATTGCTCTGTTGTTTTCATTTGCATACAAATTGTCAGCCCAGAAGCAAACATTTTCTAACATTCTGAATTATATAAAAACAGCTTTTTTTGACTGAATTTTTATTTTTATCCACAAGAACTTATATAAAAAGGAGATAATTTTAAAAGCTGCAATTCTGAACTCACTCACAGTAATTTCTCCAAATGACATTCTGAAATTGTTTTAAGTTCTTCGTACTATAACAGCATTTGAAGACTAGCATTTGAGGATTAAGACCCTATTATGCTAGGTACAGTACAAATGAGAATTAAAAAGAAATAAGATAGTCTTTGGGATAGAGTTGCAAAAAATAGACTTACAAGAAGAAGAAAAAAAATAGACATACGGAAAGACAGCAGGTGGGAAAGTGAAGAAAAAGTAGAAGTGTGTTTTTGCATAACAGACAGTTTATCACCTGTGCTCAGATTGTCAGATGATGAAGTATCACAAAGAAAATTTAAAGAAGTATAGAAGGGCTTAAGAGGCAAAGGTTTTAGCTAGGAGCTTAAAGGATGCGGTGGTAGAGTTTCCTCTATTTCTTCAAAGAAATTATCTACTGAATTGCTTCCTTTTCTAACCATGAGCAACACAGGTACATTTCTCACAAAAATTAAATACAAACATTAACAGTGACTAACCTGAAAGAGTAGATAGTACTGAACAAACTGAGTTATAACTTACTCACTTTTGCTCCTTTTCAGCGCAGCTTACAAAAACTCCACTTCCCACAG
>JAVCKT010036531.1:2743-14672 GCA_032273925.1 Rhynchotus rufescens | reverse complement strand
AAAGTTCAAGTTGCTTGTGAACATGCTTAATAAAACTACCTGGATCAACCTGCTTGTCTTCCTTGTGCAGCAGGTAATTCCATCTTGCAGTTTTATCTTTTTTCAAAATGCATAGAAATTCTGAAACGCCAGAAGGGAAGGCATAAACTCACTTCCAGCTGGACCCTTTACATGAGGCCCATAAAGATGCTTATCACCCATCTGTGTCACCTACGTTTCCTTGTGGCTCTGAGTTTGTCACATCGTTTGTGACAAAGAGACCCAGTACTGACATTTTGCTGAATTTTATTGTGCTTGGGCTTAGGAAGAGAATATTAACTGTGGAAGGTTTAGCCATATACTTCTATACTGTTTTCAGTGAGGTTTCTTCCATCAAGAAATATACATAAATATACATGTGCTTTAGCAAACATGGAGTCTGACAAAGCTATGATGATCCCCATTATGTTTATTTTTTTTTTGATGGATATGTCTGTGGGCATGTTTTTGCTGTTTTCCAGGCAGTAATATTATCACGTGCTCTAATAAAACATGTGTGTGTGTTATTGCCTAGAGGATTTGCACATTTTTATGGCATTTCTTTTGCTTTTTTTTTGTAATAGTGCACTAGGTGACAGCATTAAAACCTGGGAAAATCTCTGGGCTTTAGAATTCCTGATATTTTTATGTTTAACCACTAGATGGGGGAGGTGACTGTGAAGAGAGAGGAGACTGAGCACGAAGTTAGTGTGGCGGGTACAGCTCCGAGATCCAGGCCGGGCACAGAGAGCACGTGGGGAGAAGGTCCCAGCAAAAGATGTGCAATACAAGCAAAGAGCTGTACTGTAAATCTGCAAAGATATCCTCTCTATTAAACTAACAGAGCAAAATGGAAATACTGTTAGTTTGATCCAAATTTTCACTGATCATTTTCTTACTTGTTAATAGCACTGTTCAGATCAGTGAAAATAAAGCTTGCTTTCTTATCCTTCTGTCCTGAACCCTTTTAAAATTATATCAAGAGTTTATAAACTCTTTCCTGGCAAAAGATACCTTTTTTCTTTCTTTTTTTTTCCCCCCCTTCCTCCCCTCTCTAGAAGTCAGTCTCTGAAATGCCATAGAATTTTAACTCCAAAAGCTAAATAACGAATTTCTGCTAAATGCTTGCTTAGCCCCATTCAGAAGTATAAAATATAAAAAAGGAATGCTCATCCATGAGATCCTCTCATATTAGCCTCGAAGACAGAAAATGCACTTAAAGTCAGGAGACTAGCTCATTTTTCATTGGTTGAAAATTTTATTGGCATTTCTCTCCACTGGAGATTTGAGCAGTAAGTAAAAGTTTTAGTAAAAGTTTTTTTTTTTTCTCTGAACTGCTTTAAACTAAGGCCCTCTTTCTTGTCACGCACAGACAGGGCAATGCTGCAAGATGCTGGATTAGCTTGTTCGCTTTCCATTGTTTTCTTTTGTAGCAGCAATCCGGTTAGCTATGGCATGCTGAGTTTATCTGCTTAGCACCTAATGAGTAAAGGGAATAGGGGAAATGTCGCCCGAGTTACTTAAGGCAGAGCAAGTTTTCGGCACCTTCCCCCTCTCTGCAAATACCTGAACTTTGCTGACCCTCCCTTGCGTTTCCCTTCCACTGCTGCCCCTTCCCCTGTGCAAGGGGCTCCCGCCGCGGCTTTGGCTGTCGGAAGCAGCGGTGGGATTAGCTGGATTTTGTTCCGGGCACACGGATCACAGTGCGCATCCCGCTCCACAGCGTTTGACGGTCTGTCTGGAGCTCTCACCAGTTCAGCTGCTGCAGCTGGGCTGCCTTTCCTGCCCTAGCCAGGGACGTCTACAGAATAAAAAATACTAATGGTCTGCAGCAGGAGTGCTTCTCAAATGGATTTTAAAATTCAAGCCATTAGGTGTGACTGTAAGCAATAAAATGATTTATTAAGGTTAGAAGTGGCATTTTAATGAGGATTCACTGGAGCTTGAACCATTATGGGGTATTAAGGAATTCAGGAAAGCTGAAATTTAGTAATTCTTATAATCAGTGTGTGCCATACAGGTTGTGGTTCTGTTACTGCGATTAACTGGGTAAGTTTCTTGCATAACTCATGTTTTCCTCTGCACTTCAACTTGAGCCCCCTCTTTGGGGATTACTCTGTTTCAGTTTGACATTGCACTGTAAAAATTTTAATAGGAAAGTAAAGTTCTGAAAAAAATTTAGAGAACATCTGTGTTAGCTTATGCTGCTTAACTGTATCGTAAGTGGTTGCATTAGTTTTACACAGAAATGTAAAGTTGTCTTAATGCCAATGAAAATAGGCCCATGGAAGGTAGGACTGAATTTGTGTGTGGAATTTTCTTTTTCGTTATGCATAGAAAGTTGTGTAGTAATAATGGCACAGCAGTAAAAATGTGTGCAGTGAGTCATCAATAAAACAGTTGTATTGCTGAGGAAGCATAATAGAGAGTAATGTTATTCTGTATGTTATACGTGATTATATTACATAATAACGTTGAAAATGTTATAAGGTTTACCTTCTTAACAATATTTTTTTAACAGAAATGCCCTCACATTTCTTTTCTTGTTTTCAGTACCCCCACTCTCTCAAAATAAAAAATAAGAAAATAAAGTTACAGTGGACAGATAGAGTAGCAGTAGTGGTCCTGTAAGAACAGGATGTGCACGTTTATCTTTAAGTAATTTTTAAATAATTTAAACACACTGAAACAAAGCCTAGAGGTTGTGAAATGCCCCACGGCACTGGAGGAGGGTTGTGGGGGGCAGCGAAGGATGGTTGGGGTGGGCTCAGCTCCCCACGCGGAGCATCCCGAGGAGCCGCCTCTCCCGGAGCAGGCGCCAGCCCTGGCCGGGGTCGGGCTCCTGGGGCCTGGCAGGGCTTGAACACAACACGTTGCATTCAACTGCTGTCATTCCCAAAGCCACTCTGGAAGTGTTGCCAATTGAAATGAATTAAATTTGGGGGGAACATCCCTGTTGGGTCGCTTCACTGGCAGCCCAGTGTCACATAAGCTTCTTGTTTCCATTACTGCTGTGTTTTGTTTTGTTTTTCTGCTCCTGAATGTGTACAGCTCGTGCCAAACTTCTAAGCAGCCATCAAGGTGGAAGAAAAGCAGGTGTTAATCGGTGATTTAGCTATTGAAATATTTTGTAACTTGATTCAACGGTTTATTCAAATCACAAAAAAAGTATGTGTGTGTGTTTTTCTTTTCCCCTCTCAGGTTTGCAATTATGTGTGGCTATATGTCTCAGTTTGAAAGTGTACAAAACAAAATCAGGAATGGTTATCTCTTTAAGGTATGTTTTTTGTAGGGTTGCTTTTTTTTTTATTTGTTTGCCTTTTTGTTCTTCTTAAGCTGTTCCTGTAAGTTTATTTCCTCATACATTGTCAAAGATTAATTTTTCCAGCACATTATTTCATCTTCAAAGGTATATTTTGGTGCCCATGTTGAAGTGAAGGAGTTATGTTTTTATGTATGTGAATAGGTGATATGCTGACAAAAAATTTAAGAATTGTCCTCCTTGACAGGGCATTGGGTCTTCCTGGCCTCTCCTAGGAGAGCTCAGGTCGCTTGGCACAGCCATGACAAAATTAATAAGTCCCAGGTGTCGGGGCCTGGTAGGAGCAAAGCAAAACTGATGTGATGTTGTGCAAAAGAGGGGGCAAGTAACAGAGAAGTCCTGCTGCTGTTGAAGGATGGAGCTTAGAAAGAGCTCCCAGCTGGGCAGTAGCCTTTGCAGTGAGGTCCCTCTTGGGAAATATTTGCTGAATTCCATATAAGTCATCTGGGGACATGGAGACTTTGGGGAAAACAGTAGCATGAAAAAGTAGCTGTATGTCTGAATAGTTGGGGACAAATTGATGAAATGCTAGGTGCTTAGATCAGTGTAATTTGGATATTTTACTAATTGGCTTAATTAGCAAAACAGGTATCTAGGGAAAAATCCATATAAGAGAAATTTATTTTGAGGCAAATAGAAGTTAGTGATGCAATAACGTATTCTTTTTTTCTTTGAATTGAGATTAAGCAACAAAGGCTTTTTGCAGTGAATTAAACAGAGAAATAGAAAACTAATGACTTGTAATTTTTTTTAAAGAAGCACCCCATTAGATATTTCCTGGGTTTTATTGGTTCATCCAACCATTTTATTTCCTATATTTTACATTATAGCAACCATTTATTGCATTATGAATCATATCATTAGGACAGCGATGTTCCAAGGTGGAAGGGATTGGTGCTGGTTTGTAAGATCTGCCCAAGAGAATAATTGCATTCCCACAGCTTTGGTGTGCTGTTGTTTGGTAGTGGTAACTGTGCAGTTAACATAAATGCATCTATTGCCTTTCTAAGGCAAAAGTTTTTGAGCTGTTTGGTTGAACTTTGGAGCTGCTCAGTCATGTTCTAGGTGCAGCACAGCTTGCTGTGTTATGTGCTGAGCTGCTCAGTAATTTTGTTTTTCTGGTTTTCCTTCATAAGGGATTTGCTAATCAAGGTGTTTCTAGGATATTGGAACAAAACTAAAACAGAAGAACTTCAAAATTCGTGAATGATTTAGAGTGAATTTCTTAGAATGTAAACACACTTCTCAAGCAAACATCTAAAGTGACACTGATTTTCTTTCTAATAGGAGCACCTAGACAAAGCAATTGAACTTAAGCCTCAAGATCCTTTTTTATATTACCTAAATGGAAGATGGTGCTATTCAGTAAGTTGCTTTCTGTATCTAACATAAAATATTTGAGTGTACTGACAGATGATAATGCATTTGAAATGAAATAATAGGCTTTGAGATAAAGTACATACTTATTGAAGTAGCTATTTTGACACTAGATAAACCTGTACAGATACATTTCTGGATTTTATTTCCTCCTAGGTGATATTACTATTCATTTTTATCATGTGTATTAAGTAAGCTACATTCGTATGGCTTTCATTGCTGTATTTGGGTTTCTTGTTTAAATATATAAATGAAAAGCAACAAATATTTGGAAAAGAAGAAATGTAATCTTGGATTTTTGGAAGCTTTGAAGTCAGTCCTTCACTCTGCCTCAGCCTTCCTGGATGCCCTGGGTCGGTTATATAGCCCTTATGTGGCCTCATTCCCCAGCTGTAACTGGTGGCAGCAGGTCTGTGGCCCAGTGACTTGGTGAATTTCAGGTGAATGTCCCAGCAAAGATGGAGGCATAAAATCTGTAACTTTCCTCAAAATATGAGACATACAGGATTGTGTTTTGTCAACATATGTGCTTTTAAAATATTGTGTTAATCAGATAGTGAGGAGTATTCATATTTGAAAAATGAAAATAATTGTCTGGCTTATAAGTTTAGCTGTTGGGATTTTTTATTTTTAAATTGATGATTGTGCTTGTAATCTGAGAGTAGTTTTATTCCTTGATAGCTCCCATAGCTGTCATAGCTTCATCTTTGTCAGAAGAAAATGTTCCTGCACAGTCTACACTGTAAGAGGTCACTGGGAGACCTCCCAAAACAACAGCAGCCAACGTTAGAAGGACTTCTCTTGTTTCTCTCCAAAAATTCAAAGTCTGCGTGCTTCATATTAAAAGTCATGTCCTGGAGCCACTGTATTCCTCTTCTAGTAGGGTGTTTTCTTGAAGCACATCAATTGAATCAAAAGCCTGT
This sequence comes from Rhynchotus rufescens, assembly GCA_032273925.1. Lineage (NCBI taxonomy): Eukaryota > Metazoa > Chordata > Aves > Tinamiformes > Tinamidae > Rhynchotus > Rhynchotus rufescens. Next base: position 9,032 of record JAVCKT010036531.1, on the reverse strand, counting down.
ACAAACCTGAGATGCAGGTGTCCGTGTAGATTGTGACCAAGTGTTCAGCATGCCTTGAAAACTTGAAACAGTTCAGAAAACTGGGCCACCCCCCTGCACCAAGGCTTGCCAGCCTTGTGATTGTGTTCAGCAAGGGCTCCCTTCACGGGCACATTCCTGGTTTTGCCTAGTTCCTGAGCTCAGGTCAGTCACTTACCGTCTTGAGTGCTCCCATTTGGGGGAGGTTGTTTTTCCTTCTGAATATTGAAAGTTGGTCTTGAAACTCATGCTTCTGTTTCTGGAACATTTGTATATATTTTTACTGATCCAGGCAGGGAAACACCTCTTCTGTTAGATTCTGCTTTTTAATCATCGGTCTTTTAAAATAAGTACTTCTCAAAAATGACAGCTTTAGCTTTGTTCTTCTTTAGTCTAGTAGTTATGATGCTGCTTTCTGGGAAAGAAATTCATACTTTACTGGCAGAAAAGACGGTGAAAGTTTCTTTTAATGCAACGTACCAGGGTGGTTACTTTTTCTTCCCTCCATTGATGCCCCCATGAGTTGGGACGACATCATGTGATGATACTTTTTGACCAAGCAGGTATATCAGAGTATATATGCTGTGTTCCTCACACATCTTTAAAGTAAATAAATAAATAAGCTACCAGAAGGAGAGAGAGAGAAAAAAAAGTGGTTTCCAGACCTGCGTTTTTCTTTTACCTGCTTCCAAAGCTGGTCATTGTGAAGTGCCTGCAGACTAGTGAGAGGGAGCTGCTGTGGTGTCTAGAACGTGGCAGCCTTTGACTTGGTCTGCACCAAGACTTCGTGCAAGGTGATCCTTCAGCAGTCCTTTCAGATCGTGTATCTGGCTTTCAGCAAGCTTTCAGCAAGTTGTTTTCCTTAGTTGATCCAAGCGGTTTTGCAGATCTCCTCGCCCTCCTCAGGATAACCCAGCCCCGCCGTCAGAAGCAGCAGTAACAGAGAGCCGAGGCTCTAGATTCTGCTCTAACTCACTTGTCAGAGAATTGCTCGGCTTCCTCAGAGAATTGCTTCTGGTAACAAAATCATAGGCAGTTGTGGGTTTTTTTTTCCATAGATATCACAATTGGAAAAAAAATTCCTGCAAGACAACCATGCATAGAAAAACCCACGTGAAGCTCCAGTCTAGTGATGAGGAAAAGAAAAAAAAAAATTAATGCATTTAGCAAACATAATTGAATGATATTAGAGATGAATAATAACAGAACCATGCAAAATGTCATTTTAATAGGCTTTTTTTTTCCAGAGCTAACCAGTGGTAATTTTGTATAGGATAGCATTGAAGGTAATGTTGAGAAAAAGATGAATACCGTGTAAGATTATTTTAAAATATTTAGTAATCAAATTACATCTGTGGTTGATATAAGAAAAACAGACTTTGCCATATCTTATAGTGAAGATTTCATGTATTTAATATATGCTTATGTTGTTGTATGTGATTTAAAGCAAATGAGTGTTGTTTGGAGATTTAAGTCTCAGCTTCTTCCTTTTTGTGAAGAGAGAGTGAAAACTACTTTGCTTGTCAAACCAACAGAAAGTGTTCGTTGGAAGTGATATGATTTGTGGTGAATTGTGTGTGTGTGTATATATACAAATATATGTATTATATGAATTAGAGCTTTCTTATTAGGCTGGTTATTTGATCTCCTTCAGAAGTGAAGGCATTGCACAGCTGTACAGTTCGTATTAATGTGTAGTAATAAAAAAGAACAGAAGTCTTAGAAGATATTTAAATGGATGCCATTAAAATGTTACTGGAGCTCAGTGTGAGGGTTTGCCCTTGTGGTAGACAGTTGTGTAGTGTCTTCAGCGAACTCTTACCAGGGAGGCAGCGGAGAAGGAAACCCTCGGGAGGCAGCTCAGGCTTGGCGGAGGTTTCAGGCTGCACGGGCTGATTCCTGTGGCACCGGCGTGCTGGAGTCCGCGGAGGTGGGAATGGACAGCGTTTGCCTCTCAGCGAAGCCAAACAGAGCACAGAAGCAGATTGACACTGGATGTGTTAGTTCGTATCAGGGCTTTGCTGCCACTAATGTGCATGGGAGAAAGGGATGTTAGGGAAGCTGCTGTCCCACTTCCAGTTTAGACTCAAAACATACAGGGGAGACTGTATTTTCTGTCTCAGTCTTCAGTGCAAGGAGAGGTCTGATAGGAGAGTGCTGAACTCTGACTTTATGGTCAATGGCAGTTTAGTCCTGTGGACAGTGTTTTTAATTTCTACTATTAATACATATTTAGGTGGAATAAGCTGCTGAAAGCTCACCCTTTTGGCAGGAGAAATCTTATCTCTGTTAGTTGAGGATGTTGGAGAGTGATGTCCCCTCCTTGCTGGGGGCTGGGCTGGGTGGCCCTAGGGAAGTTCAGGAGAATACCGATGTTTTCTTTCATCTCTCTCTTTTTTTTTTTTTTTTTTTTTTTTTTTTTTTTTTTTTTTGTGCTTGTTGTAGTAGTTATTACCTGCTATGTTAGTTATTTTGGTTTTTACTTTCTGCTCTCTGATGCCTGTCCCGGGACTGCCCATTAAGAGAAATACTGGTCGTGCTGAAGCTGATGGCACATAGCCATGGTCTTGCTCCATCCAGTCTTTGTGCTTCCCTTGGCATGGGCCTCCAGGTATGCTTTGCACTATTGGAAATAGCAGCAGAAACGAAAACTTCCCTGCACTAGAGCTTTCTGCACCGGAGTTTGTTGCATGTGCTTGCTCACACGCAGGGAGCGCTTTGTAAAGTTGGCATAAAAATTTACTGTCATAAATTCATTTCAAAATAAAGACTCAGCTTGTGTGTGCTTAGGGAAAGGATATAATTTCCTGTATGTGATTACTGCTCCAGGACACAATTTTATGTTGCAGAGCAGCACTTTTCCTTTTGTCGCTGCTCAGCCGTATTGGGAGAGAGGGAAGGCAAGAAGGCAGGGAGAGGAGTTAGGGGGTGGTTAAACTGGTGGGTTGGATTCATTTCCCCTGTTTTTTATCTATCCACACAATACCTGTCAGGTCACAGCTAGTTATCAGTATTCACTTTCTAGTCGAAAGAAAGAAGAGATGATAGTTGAGACCAGGCTGTAGAAGACGAAGCAAGAGGAATTGCCTGGTGGAAGCGCTGCTGTCTCCCATTGACTCTCCAAGGAACCCAGAAAATCACTGTAAATTAGGCATTAATTTGTAGATGCCTGGAGTTTCCTGCAGTGAATTCATCAAGGCATCACTGTGCAAGCCTGAGGATGGAAAGCATTACACAATTATTTGACTACCTGCATATTCCCCATAAAGTGTAATATTTATTCCAGTGCACATTAATGAAAACCCACTAAAGCTGCAATTTCCTTCTAAATGATGCTTTAAGTCAGTAGCTTTTGTAATACAGAGATGGCTAAGTATTTGTAGAAGAAAGCAGTACCCCAGGGCAGATGAAATAAGAACTAAAACCTCAGTGAAATAGTTCTGGGTGAATCTTTTAAGACAGTAGTACAGCTGCTAGGAAGAACTTTTATTTTAAGTAGCTAATTATAACTCTGCATGGAAAAACTGTGAGTTCATTCTGTGTGTGTGGGAATTGTGTCTCTATTCAGGTTATATATACTGCCAGGTGCCAGAAAGCAGCATAAGAAGATTCAGTCACTTCATTTTTTTCATCTCTTCCTGTGAGCTCACTGTGTCTTGCTAAGATGAACCTGGAGATACAGAAATTCTCTTGCAAGAGAATATGGAGCCCTATAGCAGTAGAATGACCTGAAGAAAATGTTTTTCTAAAAAAGCAAAAACAGAATCTGTGAGAGTAACTAGGAAAGTGCAGTGTATACACCTATACTATTTTATCTATCTATAACCTGAAGTTATAAGCTCTGTGCTACAAATTGTAACATAGTATTAAAGCACTTCAGTGCAAAAAGGAGAAAGGCTTTTGCTTTAATAATAACTGAGACTGGTGAAGAGAGCTTTTCTAAAAATGCTTTATTGCATTGAAAGAGGCTTTAAGATCAAGAGATCTGAGGGAAATGATGGGGGGAAAAAAGGGAAAAAAAGCTCTGCTGTCTTAATATTGTTTATCTCTGGAATATAATATAATTTTCAGTGGTTTTGAGTAAAAGAGTCTGATGCTGATGCCATCTAACAAGCAGGACGCTGAACCAGGCTGCGAGACGACCAGCAGGGCTCGGCCAGGACAGCTCCTGTCCCCAAGCAGTGTTGCTCTTGCCTAGAGGCTGTGGATGCCAAATGAGAGAACAGGGTTCTGGGCCCTTTCCGCTTTACAGTGGTATTTTTACAGCAGTTTGCAACAAGAAGCAAGGAGAATGAGATGTCCACCTAGAGGAGGAGTGTTCTGATTGATGGCATTGGGTAGCCTCCTTCCTTACAGTTGTTGTGAGCAGCTTCTGTAAAATCAACTTGTTTTACCAAGGCCAGGAGCACATTCGGGCTGTGGCAACAGCTTTTCATACTGCTGAAAAGAATTCAAGAGATGTACTATCATCTACACAGTCAGTTTCTTGGAAATATTTAATGATTAAAGCAGTGGCCTTGGTGTTTTTGTGGTTTTGTGGCTTTGTGTTTTTCATGGTACAGTCTTGGGATGCTTTATCTGTGCAACTTAAGTTTTATAGACTGGGATAATCTGTCAACAATGTTAGTGTTTTGGAGTGTATTTCTACCTGTATACATTTTCCTGATTTTCTCTAAAACCAAAAGATTGTACTTTAATTTGGCTTATTCTTTTGCAAACTGATTTGCAAAGATAATGCAACAGCATGGGGCAATATTTTACTCCGAATCTGAGAAACAATCCCCAAAGGCTTCTCTTTTTTTGTTCTTCCATTTATATTCTAGGTAGCTCAGTTGTCTTGGATTGAAAAGAAAGTAGCTACTGCTCTTTTTGGGACTCCACCTACTTCCACAGTAGAGGAAGCATTGCAGAATTTCCTCAAGGTAGGTCCTAGCCAAGGCTTTTTGTGTGCTTATTTACCAGCTGCTCTATGTGGCTGTTGCCAGAACGTCTGCTCCACAGATTACTTTCTGTAGCTATAAATCTTAAATAACACAGGGCTGTCTAATATTTTTTTTTCTATTTCAAAATTAGCTTGGAGACAAGCAGCTAGTACTTTCTTCTTTTAATTGTATTCTGCAGAAGTCATTAAGTATTTGCCACATTACTTGTTACTTGAATGTGAGATAGGTAGCAGATGTGATTGTACATACCACTGAAAAAAACGGTCCACAGTAGTAGACTCAGAGAATAATAATAACAACTGGTTATTCACCCGTTTTTGCAAGAATTCTAACACAAATAAGGAATACCTCTGACATGAAGCCCTTCTCTCTGAATTTCAGTAGAAGCTTTTCCAATTTAGTTATGTGCGTATGTATTTAGTTATTTATTGGTGGGGGGTGAGATGGAGGCTAAGAAAGTACCTTTACAGTGAAGCAGAAAAGAAAGCTTTGTCCCACAGGCTATGGCTGTTCTATATGAATGCAGAATTTTGAGAAAATATCCCATGTGTATAAAATAAACCTGTATTTCAGTGTCTTTTATGTGGATCATGTCTATTTGTGGGGCTGAAAAATGGAAGATTTTTTTACTTGATTAAATTCAAAGTGTAAACTTCCATCATTATTATTACCTTCAGACAGTTGGTGTAAATTGTACAAAAGCTTATTTTTGGTAATATCAAAGGTCTTTATTTTCTATGTTCCTAGTTTCTGTAAAAGTGGAATAATTTCTTGTGTTTTAGACAACACAATATATTATAGCCTTCTCTGTTTAAGAGATTTTTATCTTTAGGGTCATGATCTGAAGCTAGCAAAAATCATTTGAAATATTCACTTCGCTTCAGGGCATTTTGTGGTGGGCTTACAGACCTCATGCTGCAAAGCAACTGTATTTTCAACCATTTTCTACAAGAAAAATTAAACTATCTTCTTTAAGACAGTTGTTCGAGCCTCCTTTTAAATTGTTTGTTAATATACTCTTACAGTGAAAGTAACACTCTTGTGGTCCAAAGTATGTAGCTTCTGTAAAGAAGCTGTAAATAAGTTGTTGAAAGAAAAATACTTGTAAGATTAATAAATATAGTTCTTAAACATCCCCCAAAATGAGGAATGATGTTTAATGTTTATTTCTTTGATGGGAAAATAACTATTAGTAATGCAGAAAAAAAAAACAGTGCCTTTTGGCTCACTGTACAAATAAATATGTTTTGTTTTCATTTAGAGTGATCCATTGTCTTTCCAAAGCGTTTAGAGAGAGCAGGGAGGACTGAGGAGTTCAGAACATTTTT
>JAVCKT010036530.1:0-12742 GCA_032273925.1 Rhynchotus rufescens | reverse complement strand
TTTTTTGGCATGTATTTATTATTCATATTTCCCTTCCTGAGAAACCACACATCTACCACACAAAAATTGTTCTCAAAAGCCAGCAACTGTTACCTCCAACTTCAACTACAGGAAAAGAGATAGAGCTTTTTCCAAAGAGTCAATCGAGTTAACAATCCAGGTTGTTAATGTAGTGCAGAAATTATATGTCTCCAAAATGAATAAATATCACCACTACCACCAAATCATATGGAGAAGACTTGGTCCTATACTCATCCTAGGTTTTACCAGGATACCTAAACTAAAAGCACAGACACACTAATAATCTCACTACTTAAAAAGAAGCCTCTCTAACAGTGTAATTCAGACTACCTAATATCTTAATGCAAACTATTCAAGCTAACACAGACACACCAAGTGGTACAACAGGTAGGGCAGAGAGATTTCTCATATTGGTGGGTACAGTGCCATCCAGTCAGAGAGCCTTAAAGATACACTGTGATTCTAAATCTCTCAGTGTAATATTCATTAAAATAGCCAGATAAAGCTCAGTAGCTTGGAGTCTGAATATAAGCTAAGGTAAAATAACTAAAAATGCCCATATTTTACCCTGAACAACACATTTTTACTTTTCATTCTTAAACTGGAAAAGGCTTGCTGGTACTAAGGGAAGTTGAAGAAATTTGAACGCAGCAGATGCCATGTAAAATTAAGATAGGGGTCTAAGGAGGATAGCCTTTTTTTCTCCAAAACCTGGAAGTGCAACTGCTTTTGCTGAATGAAGGACAGAAGCTTTATAATTCAAAGAGGTGGCTCTCCAAAGGAAGCCTGACTAATCAAAACTGCACTCTAATAACTGCACGGCAATTTTCACCTGGAGAGCTTGTGATGGCCTGCAAATGAAGCCCTAGGTATCATTTTCTGTGGGCGTGAAACAAAGAATAACTGAACAAGATGTGCATTTTGTATGAATTCAAAGACTACATGCATGCAATATACTTATTAAACAAAGTCCACGTCCTTCTCCTCCTCCTTTACTCCAAGGTGTAAGACCAAATAATTGTTCACATCTCTGCAGTTGCACTGAAACAAGTCTCTTCTGATCATTAAAAACAGGCAAAAACAAAGTGACAAAAAGACACTCCCAGCTCAAGAGCACATCCTCCAAGGAGGTAGTGCCCGTTTCACCGTGCACCAGGCTCACATATGTGAAAAGAGCAAGCCCATCTGCTTCCCAGACTAGATCTGCACTGCCCAGTACTGGAGCTTGAGCTACGGAAAGCTAGGATGCAGCCACATATATGAGGTCCCTCATATGAGAGATGAGTCTTTAGGTTTTGTAGCTTTTCAGAAGCCAGCATCTGCCTTTCATCCCCACTGCACAGTGGGTCCCAGTCCACTGCCTAAGGTGAGCATAAGGTTTCTGTAAATTAATATTACCGCCAAAATTGTTATAGCTGTGCTACCAGACAATGTATGTCTTAATTTGCATTTTCTTTTTTAAAAAATGCTTAGATGTTGCTCTTCATATATTCAGTGCTTCAGTATGGTGCTGCCAGGGTACTGGAGCACAAGGTTATCCGTATCAGGGGGAACCAAAACTAGGCCAAGAAGCAGGGAATTATCACCACTAAGCAGCTAGTGTCCATCAGAGAGGCAGCAAAGTCCAGCCCCATCAGACTAACCAGCCTCCACTATAATGTTACTCTGAAGGATTCAGGAATTTCTCTGGTTTGGAGATTATGGCCTCCCTCTGAACACTGCCCACAGCCTCTCGCAGGGTTTGGAGGTTACCCAGGATCTTCAGGGGAGTCCCAGGGCGAGCACAGCAGACAGGATGGCCCCAGAGCAGCCCACGTTAGGCTGAGCACAGGGCAAGGCCAGCGAGCCAGGATCCGCGGGTCAGGCAGGGCTGCTCATGTCCCCGTGCTGCAGACAAGAGCCCAACACGGTTCTCCATCAAAGACTAGTCTAACTCAAACCTGCTGCTGTGGGTTAAGAACGCTAAATCTGTTTTCCTCTGATAATTCAAAGGAATCAAGATCTCCTGAAGATGCTGGTAATCAGAATTTGCTATTTGTTGATCGCTGCCTTTCTTTTATTTCCCATTCAGGATCTGCTAATGGCAAATGGCTATAAAGAAGTCACAAGGCACAAGCATGAAAATGTATTTTCCACATTATAAGGTGCTGTTACCAGCATTATGGCATCCGAGAAGAGCCATGAATAATATCTTCAGGCTGGCACAAAAGCAAGGGCCGTTTACTTCTTTCTTCCTTGTTGCCCACAACTTTGTGATGCAAATACCTGAACTTCGCACCTATTTCTCCCTGCAGACTTTGTTGTGGGTCTGAGTTATCACACTTCAGTCCTTGATATGTTCTTACTCTTAAATTACATCTTCCTGAGATATTTTTCTAATGAGAACAGAAAATGTCAAAGAAATAAGATTTGGGGGGCTGGGAAGGCAAGTCCATCAGGCTTCCTATATATGAGTCACTTTCATGCCATATTATATACTGGCAGGATGCAGATATTGTGAGGTAATTGTTGGAGTAGTCTGTTAGGTCTAAATATACAATCCCATTAACGAATGACATGCAGTGGAAATGGGTTTTATAAGTCTGTCTCCCATATTTTATGTTGAAAATGGAACCCCATGTATTTTAATATAGGGTTAATATGTTGAATAATAATAATTTACATTTATATTGCAGCTTTCATCCTGCTAGATTGCTCGATTGCAGGATGCTTCCAATTACATGCATATGCTGGCACACAAATGCAGTGATCTCTGTGGCAGGCAAATGTCCTAAATGAGCAACAGCAGAACTGTGTGGAACTGCATGAACGTGGACAGCAGGGCAAACACATCCTCTTAGGCCAACGCCACAATACCTTGATGTCCAGACAAAACTTAGTTTTTAAGATGACATCGAAAGACAAGAAAACAGGAAACTCAGTCTCTTTTTTTAAAAAAAGATGACAAAGTCAGGCATGGATCACGTGGATTCAGCACCTCCAGGCTAAGGACTCCAAAACCAAACCATAGTTTGCAAACAATCTCCTCAGGATGTCTAAAAGCATAATGAAATATGTGATTCGATTATTAGTCTCCCTTTTGGGGAGGAAGAGGCTTAGAAAGGGTAGTTAAGGAAGGGAGGGGAATGGTTCAGAGAAAGCTGATTTTAATTCAAACCAAAATTGGAACGTCTCCCAGTTAAGATCAGTCTGATTTCTATTCAGTTTTGCCAGGCTGAGTGGGTCCCAGTATCACTGTTATGCCCAGTATCATGTGATTATTCTCATTGAGAGAACGCAGCTTACATGCCGAAAGATGAAAAATGGTATGAAGCCTTTAGCAAGAATAATTTGTACACCTGCTTTTTTTGGAAAGATTTCAAAAAAACATTTTTTTTTGGTGTGTGGGAGTAGTAAAGTGAAGCCCTGTTTAAAAGAGATGCCTTTTGGGGAGAGCGTTGTTGTGAAGAGAAAAGGTAAAATGGCAATTTCACATTTTCCCCTTTTAACTAACAGTAGTTTTGATTCATTGAGCAGAAATTCCTCTTCACATAAGGCCATTCCCAGCTCTCTGTCTTCTGCTGCACAAATCAGTCTCAAACATAAAGGGCTGCTCTTTGAATCCAGGCACTATAGAGCTTTATGCAGTGGTAACTGGAATTTCTTTTCTGCAAACTCTTATCATAATCTTGCTGATACCTTTGCAAAAGCTACCAGCTACATTTTTCAAATCAATCAAAGATATTAAGAGCTGCGAATCTTCGTCACTTTTAAAGCTTGCCCAGAAAATTATAAGAAAGAACCTGGGGGGTTCAGTGGGGATTCATGCCCATGGGGATGAAGCTTCTCTACGTGTCTTGACATCACCATTAGTTGTAGGGAATTGTGAAGTGCTCCCAAATGCTGTTTGCTGTTGAGTTTTCCAGTTGTTAATGCAGGTGTATCCCTGACCCTGTTCACGGAAATCAGATAACGCCTGTTCCTACTCCGGGTTGCCAAACTACTTTGAACTACTTGAAAAAGCAAGAGAGGGCGGTGGTTGGCAGAAGCAGAGGTTTTCTAGAAGCAACTGTCAGTAAAATAGTAAAAGAATCATATTTGCACAGAAAAACAGTGCCTTTCTCTCTCTCAATATTTTTCAATTGAATTCCTTATTTAAAATTAATACTTTGTTACCCTTTCCAGTTCATCTTCTGCAGCCTTAAGAGAAGCCATCTTAAACCTACTTCCACGAGGCAGACATTTTTTAAAAAACTAAATAGTTCAAAAAAGGAGAAGTGTTTCCGTGCATGAACTCTTCACCTCCTCCTCATCTCAGGAGCTAAAAGGCATGAAAGCTTTTGTTTCTAACTCTTGGGCAAGTAAGGTCTTCTAAGCCAGATCACCGTTTTATCACAGTGGGTCGGCTTGCCAAGCAGCCAGGATTAATGCTCTCTTGGCACTTTCTTCTTCAGCTTCTCCAGATCAGATCATTCAGCAACAACTTCACAGAACTGCCAGAAAATTAAGAATCATCAGGCCTTGGGAGGTATTTGATTTATAATTTTTTATGTGCATGTACATTGTGTGCATCTCTTTAAAATGCATGAGGAGCTGTAAAAAACTTAACTGACAGCCTATGTAAAGTTTCAAAGGAGATATTTTTTTTTGCTCGGTAATATTTTAATAGCTTCTGCAGGTACAATAGGAAAGCTCATTGCTTTTATTGAGCAGATGTCTGCAGAATATGCAGTTTTTCTTCATTCTTGTCCCCTAAATTGAAATTCAGAAAGTGCTTCTCATTAGTCATGGGCAAGGTGAAACCCACTGAAGAGAAGCACAAAAAAAGTTCAGATGCTTTTTCTTTTTCCCTGTTACCTGTGGCTGAAGTAAATTTCATGGGCATAATCAGCCTGAAGTCCACAGTGAAGCCTGGAAGTTAGAAGGATGGTAACAAAATAGCAAACTAAAATATCCTATTTTTTTAATATAAAACTTGGAGCTACACTCAGTTCAGATTTGCAAACAATTAATTTATTCTTAAAGAATGGTCCCTAATATCTGGAAGGGGTAATGCGAATGGCCAAATAGCCAAAAGATTTTCAAACAAAGCTTAAAAATGAACAGTGTAACCATTTTCACCTAGACTTTAAAGTAATATTTTTCCTTCCAAGTTCAAAAGCAAAGACAAAAAGAAGAAGAGCAGGAACCCATTTTCTAGATAATATCAAGCAAATATTAGCAGAGTAGGTAAGTAGATTTATAACTAAAAGAGAGGCTATTGAAATCTACCTATTACTGACATTATTAAAAAAGGAGTTTTATAACAAAATTATCCTTTTTTTTCTATTAGAAAGAGTTTGGGACCACTTTCACAATACAGAAATATAGATCATTGATTAGGAGTTTTTCTTGCTCCTTTTAATTTTCAGCAAAGCTCCCTCTGTCCTCTAAAAGGCAGGTATTTGATTTGAGAATATGTTGCTTCGGAAATCACTCTATTTTAAGAATTCAGATCCTGAAACTGAAGTGGCAGATTTCAAAGCGCTCTCTAAGCAGACTGTCAGGTGCTAATCACCAAGGTATTGCAAGGGAGCAAGCTCAGAACAGACATTCAGAAGAAAAGAGGCCCCTCAAGATATTTTGCTGATTATTTGGGGCCACTAATGGACCTTACCATGGTGAGGTGGTTTTTTGCTTACCGAGCTACAGATTCAACCCAGCTCAAGACCGTAGAATGGTGACCATTTTATAGAAAAATTAACATATCAGCTTCATTTTCAGGGATTAACTACATTCATGTAGTGAAAATATCCTCAATACCAATACTGAACTATCTTATCCCTTATCTATGAGGTATCAAACTCTCCATGTCCTGCTTTTCAAAAACTTCCCCTTAAGCTTTCTGTTACCAGCAACAGACTCCCCCACACCTTTTCTATAGACTTTATCTTTGTTTCTCACAATTTCTAAATCTAAACCACTCTATTTCTGACCCCTTTGGGGATATGATAATGCTAAGGAAAACCACCATCTACTGCTGTACTGTGGGAGCTCACAAAAGCTAAATATGTGATATTGATATAAATCCTCTCTTAGCAGCAGTGGCAGGTAGAGTTTCCCTATGCCCTAGTGGCAGTGGCTGTGTCACAAGATGTATAAATGCTTCATTGGCATCAGCACCAGGTAGATATGACCTCACCTCAGTAAATGCAAAATCAGCCTAAACACACAACTGATTTGGGGTTTAACAAAAGAAGATGAAATAATCACGCTGTATCCTGCCTCTTCCCCAGCTCTTTTATACCTCAAAGTAATTTCCATTTAGTTTCCAACTCAAAAACTAGAACAAAAAGCACTTTGTCTCCTAGGTTTCTCACTGGCTATGTTTTCGTGTCCTGATGCTAAGTTTTAAGGAGGCCTGTGTGCCCCACGTACTCTTCCTTCACCTTGTATTGACAAATCGTCTACATCTGACTGATGCAGTGGGATACACAGAAAATGGGCATCCTGCTGTACTATATATACTACATTCATCCTCAGAGGCAAAGCAGGGGCACTGAATATCCAGGCTGGAAATTTTTCTTCTGAATCATCAGGTCACAGATTACATTTGCCTTTTTTTTTCTGACAAAAACCACATTTGAATCATTAAAATTTCATTTGAGTGAATGAACTGTTGAAGGGGAAAGCTGCTACTTAGCTTCCTAGCAGGTCTCTTAACAGCTCCTGAATAAGGTTACAAGTAATTGAAAAGTCCTTCTTACGTATGTTTGCAGTGTAAGCCAAGGAGACATCTGTCCTGGAAGTGAGGATTAGATGAACAAAAAGGAGCTGCAATCATTGCTTCATTTCTAGAGACACTGGGTGCATGTCTCTAGAAATGCCACACATGGTTACATGTGTGTCACATATCTATGGAAAATACAGGCTAATGGTTACAAGATACAACTCTATGGAACAGAATTGCCCATATGACAATTGTCATGGACAATTCTGTTCCATAAGTAAAACAAGTGAAAATCATAAAGTTCTTATAAAGTTACAGTTTATATACAGTTCTTATAAAGTTACAGTAGAACAAAACACAGCGTACAAAACGCTACCATGACATTCATACTGCAGAGATGATCCGGAGCTCCATTCAGTGCAAGGCTGCTCTTACAAAGATCTGGCTAACTGGCATTCAAACACCACAACAGCTACAGCTCTTGCTGGTTTTATTGTGCCAGCAGCTTCCTTTGCCGACGCAGCCTGCTAAGCCTGTCAGGCTGTAGGCTAAGCAGGGCCAGCGCACTATGGCACGCACCCGGCCCGCTTATTTAATGCCAGCACATTCCTTGGCACCGGCCGGGCTCAAGGGAAGCAGCTCTCTTCCAGGCAACACCTGGGCACAGCTCGGAGGGTAATGGGGGCCTGGGAGAGCTCCCAAAACACAATAAGAGACAAGGCTGACGTGCTGTAGAAAAGAAGGCAGTTCAGGCATGTGGATGTTAGCCAGGCTTTGTCACTTGCCCTCGAGGCCACAGCGTGAGCCAGGGTGCTTTTTATTTACTTTGTATAGACATAGACATTGAGACCCAATTTTCTTCTGATATCATTATGACTCAGTCTGTGGAAGCCACGAGATCTGTGTGCATAAGTCAGCGGAGAATCAGCACACCTTTTCGGTGCGCCCTGTTGGAAGCGAGGAGGCATGTAGGAGGTAATGGGAAATTACTTGCTTTTAAAAGTAACATAAATGGAATTAGACCTACTCTGCATCTGCCTACTAATAACAGCATCTGCTTGATACCTTCTGATTTCTTGTCTTTCCTTACAGATCTAAACAAAATGAGTCTTGAATGCAGAGATCCTAATATTACAGAACAAGTCATTAGAAGCTCACAACCTCAATTTCTCTTCACTTTGCTGCTTCAGTTATTATTTTTTTTAATTTTATTTTCCAGCTTTGGTTATCAGCAACATGGAACAATCCAGAGGTACACGGTGCTCACAGACATATGTGACCCCACGAGCCAGCTTGCTTTATGTGCAGCAGACAGGGGTATCATTCCTTTGCCTGCTCCTATTGCAGAATTCCAAGCAGTTCCCATTTGTTTGCAGCTCCCACACAGCAATCAGAAAGCAAACAGTTTATAGCCCCAGGATGCACAGCTGGTAGCCTTATATTGAACCTGGGCTTCTGATTAACTTTGAAGCCTCCTCTCTGGAAAAAATAAAGACAGGTCCCTTGAGGGATAATTCCCCACTCACTTACACCAACACATAGGAGTAGCACCACGGGTAAGCGAAATGAAAAAAGAACTTTTTGTAATACTAAGAAAATTTCAAAACGGCACTGATACAGTGAAATGAGAATTAGCCTTATATATAAATATTATGCTTGCTAGTGGATCCTTATTTTCTTAATATGGCAAAAAAAAAATCTCCTGTGTAAAGGATGTCTCATTCTCTGTGTATATGCATGAGTTAAATGGCTTCTGAGATTTCCTTTCAAATGCTATTGACTTGTAGCTATGATGCTCTTAACCCAATTGTACATTTTTACGCTTTGACGGTTTATTTGGCTTCCCATTCACACGGTTTGTGCTACCTGGCTCCTTTTCAGGCTCAGAAGCCCTGCTGCTAACATGATACAGCAAGTTTACCATGCCCAAAATAAACATAATGGAGCTGGGAATTACATACTCTCTTCCTCACACAAAATCCCATCCCCAAAACGACCTTTCTTCTTTCCTTCTCCCTCACAGGCACACACATATAACTATTCACAGTAAAGACTGCTTAGAGAAATACAACCTACTACATGTATCATTTCAAGTGCAAATAGATTCTGCTGTCTTATCCGCTTCTCCTCACTAATTCTGACTTCTGCTTTTAGGTACCTCACCCTTCAGCACACACCGTGCTCCCCTCCTCCTGCACCAGCCCTGAGGGCCCCCGTTCTGCCAGGAGCCCCACTGGCCAAGGGCATCACGAACAGCCTGATTCTGCTCCCCAACATCTCAGCTCTCCCCAGCACAACCCGCACAAACATGTGTGGTCCTGCTTGGAAGGACAGAAGTCTCCCTTTCCCTCTTCGCCACCATCGTAATACAGGATAAATAGAAAAGCTGTTTTATTTAAATGGCAAGACAGGCAGGAGACAGAAAGAGAGAAAAAAAAGAATCCTAGATCTATGAACCATCTAGTCCCAGCAAATGATCTCTGCTTTCTGAGGTGTATCCATATATACAGCACTCGAAGCCCTGCTTGAAAGGAGTGTCTTGCACGAATGCTGCATCAACCTGGACCAGAGGCACTCAAGGCCTCCTAGCTCTACAGCAGTTTGGTTTTGCTCTGGTCAGTGATATGACTGGAAGACAAAACTCTGAGCAACGGCAGGATGGTGTAGCAACATTACACCAACCTGGGAGCTGGGGATCGTTGGAGAAAAGTTCGCAAGCTAAAGTTGCAGGAGGTCTCATACTTCTTTGATTTTACAGTTGCAAGACACATTTAATTCATTTAGGCTGACCTACATAGCATAAATCAGAGAATTTCCAGCAGTTTTGCCTAATGCCAGCTAGCCCCCACTAGCATTTCATTGCTCAACTTGATTCTCTTTTTGATGGTTCCATCAGAGAGAGGATAATGTGTAACCTAGCAGAAGGGAGCATCATTGATTAACATCATGCTGGCTTCTGAGCATGCAGTAAACAGAAAAGTTCATAAAAAAGTGGCAAATGATTTGTGATGTAGTATTGGTTTTGAAGTGCCAGTTAAGAGACACTCTTCATATATCACGATTTATCACAAAATTAAATTGATGATAGAAGATTTTCTTGAAGAGGAAATACTAGGGAAAAAAAATAAAGTTAGGGAAAACATTGGCATGTTTATAGTCTAATGTCGCACAGTAAGGCTTACAAAGAAGAAGAATATGAAAAGAAACATTGTTATGGTTGTTATGGTTATGATTTGGGGTTTTCCACTGCTGAGGTGTTAGGAAATAGACTTTTTTTTTCTTTTCCATGACCAGATCTTGTTAAGTTAACAAATCAAAAAATGATTGGGAAATGACAGATCTAAGAACATTCTTTTAAAAGAAGGGGTTTTCTTTCAGTTAAATGTTTTTGTTTTTAAGCAAACAGTGATCCTAGAAATTTAATTACACAGCATCATATTGCCAAGGTTGGCTATCCGCCAACCTGGAGCTTTTGATCCAGAGCACTAATTATTCCCAGGCAAGCACAGGAAGCGACCTGCTGGCAGCAGGAGGTCGCCATGCTCTGTGTGTATGAGACCTAGAGCAGAATGAGGTTGGACAGAAAGTTTAATCCCTTCTGAAGCATCAGGAACTGTCCCTGCCTGTGCCACAGCCATGGATTCCTATCCGTGTTCCTCACCTTTGCTCCCAAGTCTGGTATCATAAAGGCTGACCCCCAGAATTAAGTGGATCAGATAGAGGTGCTGAAGGTAACAGGGACTCTATTTTGAACACAACAGGTTCTACGTAACAGTGATTACTCTGAAAAGCCCGGGGCTTTAAGCTAGAGAGCCCAGCTTGGTGAATCTTGTTCTTTTCGTGCTTCAATTTTCTATCAAAAATGTGGCTAATGACACATTTTATCTCATGCAGCTCAATGTATGATTTATCTATCTCATGCAACTGAACTTCAATGATCAAGAATTACAACAACAAGTAACAGAAACTTATAAATTGAGTAATTTCCTCTTCACTGGCAAGTTTTGGGGACCATAAAATAGTAAGGAATATTTAAAAGTATATTATCACTTTAAGACGTCACCACATATTCTATGTATTCAGTGAGACAAAGGCTGGGAAAAGTAAAACATGATCAAATAATTAAGCTTTTTTTTTTCCACACGACATTTGCACAAGAGATTAATTATGCCTTCATGAAAATATTTTTTTCTGGTTTCTTCTAAACTTTGAGTGCTTTCATTTGAAAATAACACAATATCTGCATACTTTTATACTTAAAATAAAATACACTAACAAACACTCTATTGTTCAGGCATCTGGGCATTATAGCCTTTGCATAGAGAAACAGAGCTCCTGTTGCACAAAGTTTCTGTACTTGTGTCATTGGTTTGTATTTTAGATTGTAAATGACTGTCCGACGAAAGAAGTGTTGCAAGGTAATCTGGTCTTGTATTAGTGCTGAATAAATAATACAAAATAATACATCATTAAACTAAAAGAACATGTGTTTGCTCTGTTC
The DNA here is from genome assembly GCA_032273925.1 of Rhynchotus rufescens. NCBI lineage: Eukaryota > Metazoa > Chordata > Aves > Tinamiformes > Tinamidae > Rhynchotus > Rhynchotus rufescens. Next base: position 1,532 of record JAVCKT010036530.1, on the reverse strand, counting down.
TCACTCTGTAGCAGTACCAGGCTGGTCTCAGGGAGCCAACCATTCAGCTCAGAAGACAACTGCCTATGACGAAGTTTGCCAGATTTCACACCTATTTCTTACCAACAGCAAAAACAACCCCCAAATTAACACAGTTTTTCTTATTATGTAGCTGATGCTGCTGCAGTCCTCTGGATTTGATTAGAGACAAGGATACATCTGCTCTGAGCAACAACAATGCTGTGGATTAATAGAAGTCTTAAGCATATATCACATCCTCGGTGAAGAAGGTACCTGCCCCAGAGAACTCAGAATTCACAGGTTAGAGTAGATCTGACAAATGGATTCAACTGAAAACACAAGACGGCAAGTCATGGGAGAATTACGACAATGTTCACTTGTTCTGCAGCTACAGAAATGAATAAATAGGTACTAAACTGCTAAAATAATATGAGAGAATAAAGATTTCATGAAAAAAGAAGAGTTGTATATTTAAAAAATACATTATAAGAGCTGTCAGGTGAGATGAAACTAGGGGGAAAAGAGAGAGTTTGACAGATATGATAAAGAAAATGTTTTGAAAACAGATGCACACAAGACAGAAATATCTTTCAAATATAAATTTACTTCTGCTTCACATAGACCTTTCCCCTAATAGTGATGATAAATAAATGTCAGGAAAAGGGCTAGATGTAGAAAATATTTTATATAAACTTTATATTCAGAAAACATTCAATCTAACTTTACCCCTGCAATTTATCCTGATTTTCTCTTCCATTCAGTGTCTTGGTCACATACTATAAAGGTCACTGCCACAGCCACTCTTCCTTGGCAGCTTTGGAGCAACAGAGGCAGGAGTGCTATGGAAGTCAGGGATACTTTCTCGGGAGGTCACTGAAACTTTAGGGACCATCGGCCTTATTTCAGGCAGAGTCAGTGGGACATTGGGAATTGCAGGAGTCGTGAACTGATGCACATAAGACACTGTAGTGAGAAGAAAAGGATATTGGGCCAAATATTCCTGTATTTTGGGCATTCTCTTCCTTCTATCATATTATTTTCTTCAGCATCTCTCTCAGTATTCCCCTGCTCAGCAACAAATGCCTTCCTAGACATGCCATACTCTTTGCTTGCATCTAAACCCATTCTTACTACATTTGCAAAGGAGAAATTGTGCTGAATCCTTCATTCTTTTCAAAAACTATTTCCTAATTTACGGTGTTCCTTCCCAGTACTCAAGAGTATTTTTTTTCCTTTCATATTTTAAGATTTATTAGCTTAAATATTGATCCTGCTCTGAGTAAACGGAAATCAGATATAAACCATGTATTGAACTTCCCCTCTGCATAGTAAGGTAAACCAAATTAAAACAGGGCATTGAACAACATTGGAGTGCTAGCTGGTGCAAACTGCATGCGTGAACACTTGGTTTCATTCTGCTCTTCTCATCTAAAGAGATGAAGTAGAAGTGGAAGGTGAGTGGAAGGTGGGACTGAAGCTCAGAGCCAGCAGAGCCGGGAGCGCCAGGGAGCAGAGCAGAGGAGGGCAAGGAC
>JAVCKT010036526.1:0-13736 GCA_032273925.1 Rhynchotus rufescens | reverse complement strand
TTCTCTGGAGGTCTTCAAAACCCACCTGGATGCCGCCCTGTGCCACATGCTGTAGGTGTGCCTGCTTGAGCAGGAAGATTGACTAGATTGACTACATGATCTCTAGAGGTCCCTTCCAACCTTGAATATTCTGTGATTCTGTGATTCTGTAACACAGGCGAATTCCCCTGTCATGGCGTGACAGAACTCACTTCAGACAGAACTCACAATCAGAAAATTCAGGGGAAATCAAACACTGCCTCTAATTTGCCTAGAACTATTTCTTTTTTTCCTCCTTTTTGTATAGTTCTTATTTGTACAAATTATTAGTGTGTGCTGGATTTCACAGGGCTTGACTGAAGCCTAATGAAAACAGTGAGGATGTTCCCCCTGACTCCAAAAGGGTTCAAATTAGGTCCTGACAGGGCAAGAGATGGTTTGTTTCAAGAGCCAGAGATGTGTCTTTGACAGATAGCACAGTTTGCTACTGCCTCTGGGCTTTCATTATAGTCATTATGGTAAGTTTATATATCATAATGGCAGTCAGTAGAAATGAAAATAGAAAGGCAATTATATATTTCCAGAAGCAAAAGTGTGGGGGCATTCACACTCTCTGATTTTAGGGCTTCTAGCTTGACAGCTGAGCCTTGCTAAGTTTTATTTCCCACTATAGTTAAAGAGCATGCCAGCATTTCCAGGGAGACTACAGATACAAATCTTTCCATGAGCTGCCCCTTCTCTCTCTTCATAGACCACATGAAAGGCAGATGGTATTTCAAGCTAAATGGTGTGAAGATTGCCTTGGATAAGCTAGCACAGCTCCTGAAATCAGAGAGTCAGAACAATCTGCAACTCAACTCTCCTCTCCTCTTGCTTCTTCAGTAAATTTTTAAGACTCAAGATTCAAGACTCATCTTTGATACTTCACCATTTTATGCTTCTGGGTATTTATCATGAATACAAATATTATAACCAGTCATAGATGCACTCCCTTCTTCCCAACATGTTTTGATTCACTGATGTCTAATGTCAGCAAACCTCAAGCAGACTATACTCTTTTACTGCTTTCTAATAGTCATGGATCCAGGTATTTATTGGAGGCTTTCTAACATTTTGGCAAGCTATGTGTTAACATATGTCTTCGTACTATCCAGAAAAAAAATGACACAGCCATGAGTTGTAAAAAATTAAGCTGTAGGTTGTACCCAAAGTGGAGGTCACCAGTTTCCTACAGCGCTCCATGTTTACCCTGTCGTAATCACCTCTGTAATCCCTTGATTTGTTACACAGAGCAGTATAGAAATGAAGAGCTAATAAGTTTTCTTTACACTCTCCAAATCCTAGGCAATTCAACAAAAGTCCATTGTAACCTTTACTGCTGATTTTTAGAAGTTCAGTCTGGAAAGAGTCAGCAATGCTCTGCTGACAAGGTCCTAGACCAACTGCATATGGGGCTAAGACCACAAAGTCCTTTTGAGATCAGGTCCCTGTGTCACTAGTGGACTTAAGTTGAGACATACCTCTTTCTAACTCAGACTTCCCTAGGTTTCTGGTAGGCAGGAAGAAGCTCTGCCATGAGGAATTTCTGTCAGTGTCCTTCTGAAGTTGCTAGTAGATGAAAAAGTTCAACGTTGATCAATGGCAGTATTATATAAAATATAATTACATGCTGCTTACATGCTGGATCTGCTACTCATTTATACCATGGTCAATGAGGCTAGTATCAAATTTGTAATTTCTGATGTTGCAACTGAGTAAAAGTAATCAAGAACCTATTACTTATGCCAGTGATTTCTAGTTCAGGCTAGTCCCGAAGGATAGCAAAACTCCACTTGAATACAAGTGACAAGTTCCGCTCCCAAATGCTACACTTCAGCTTCCCTGTGTGGACAATTCAGAGAAAATAAGGCAAAAAAAGAGAGTCTACCCAGGCTAGTTCCAACTCCTAACACAACCACTCACATGTGTTTAACCAGTTCCTAATCATTTCTGTTGATAAAAATTCCAGTTTTCCTAACTAAAATATTCCATGTGCCACTCTTGCAAGCTCTCATATATGAGAGTCATGGGATCAGTCTTATCAGATTTTTGTAAGGGAACAAAGACTTCTCGCATGATTAGAGTCAAACTGAAAATGGAATAATACATTCATCTGCCACTTAATTTGATCCTGCCAAGTGTCAACAATGTGCTGAATATTCTCCACTCAAGCATAAGCCAGAGGCTGATAGAAGGAGCCTTGTTCTCTGCAAAATTCATTTGCCAGCAGAATAAAATACAAACACTCAGGTGACTCAACCCACAATAGATTATATTCTTCCTAGAGAAGAATTGGTCTTCCAATACCTTCCTAGAGACAGTTAGCAAAGAAACAGAATTGTGACTGATAACTGTGGCATTTCTTCAGATAGCCATGGCTATGTTGAGGATGGAAGGGACATCAGGGGATCACCCTGCTCAGAGCACAGTCAACTAGAGCAGCTTGCTCAGGAACATGTCCTGTCAGCTTGTGAAACTCTCTGAGAATGAAGACTTTACAACTTCTTTGAGCAAATCATTTCAGTCTTCAATCATTTTTACAGAAAAAAGAAAAAAAGATTTTTCTTATGTTGGCAACGCTGTAGAAAGAGGATAAGCAATTGATGTGAATTATTAAAGGGAGTAGTTATAAAAATGTCTATAAAATAAGCTTAAATAAAGAAATATTTCTGTCTGTACACTAGTGGGATAAATCACACCTAAGAAAACTAAGGTAGAGCTGCAGGGTGTCAGTAAACTGGAATTTATGTACTATCAGAACCAAAGAGCCTGGAAATCTATGGCACAAATAATAATATAATACACACACTGACCCCAGAGAGATTTTCTTTTCTTGTGCTCAGAATCTTGTTTATGGGAAAAGAGAAACACACCTTATATTATAAAGCTGACCATTTAGTGTTGCTATAAATGAAAATTTAAAAGTCTAACCAAATAATCTTTATGAATCAAGTTCTAATTGCAAAAAGGATAACACTAATATAGTTAGAAATCTCACTAATAGTAGCAATATGATATAAACTGCAACAAATATTCTTCTTAGCTTGTAGCCCTTTTTTCCTGTAGTTATGCTCACTATTCCACTGCTCTGGGTCTTAAAATCAGTAGCAGATGACTGCTGGGGAGGGTACTGCAGTGAATCATTGGCCTCTGGACCTCCTTGCCAGCAGGAATATGATGTTCACGTTGACAGTTTACCCTTGGGGACAATTTTATCTGTTTGCTAACCTTCTCTTACATCTTTGCTCTTTCTTTACGGGTCCCCATCTCCATGCTGCAACTGAATTTACTACTCAGTGTGGCTTTCAGGTCTTAGATACTATTTCTTTGTTCTCTTTGCTAATCCTGCAAGTGGTTTTGTCCAGCTCCATTTCTGCATTTACTGACCACTGGGGAGATGTTTAGAGACTCTGCCTGTGCCACATCTCTCAACATCCCAGTCCCAGTTCCTCTGCACCACAGTCCATGTCTCCATGGCCTCTGCTGTTAGTTCTCTACAGCGGATCATTGTGTTAGAGACATAAATATCTCATTTGACAGGGAATAACTGCTTGTTGCTGCCAGCTGTCTAAAACCACGATTGCACCGTAAAAAGATAAACAAGAGTAAAACAAATTAGCTATACACACCTGGTCAAATAGAGAAACCCCCAGTCAAACCAAACAAAACAAAACTGCGGGCAGGTCAGAAAAAGTTCAGACAGAACAAATCTGGAAAGTCTCAGTCCTGAGGCCTTGCAAACTCAGCGCAAGACTGTTACTAGCAATGATGTTTTACAGGGCCACACACTCACCCTTTGGAGGGGGTGATTGGACTTCTGCAGTAAAAGCACACCATCCAATGCAGAATAGATCCTTTTTGTACAATACCCTAGAGGAGCATCCTCCTTAGCTTCCCCAACATGTTAGATCTCTAAATATCATACTTGAAATACATTTTAATTAAGATTGAATGGCTTTTTAATAGATACGGCTAAAAACTTTTTTTTGTGAGGGTATTTTTAAGAGCTGCAAAATTTAATCTATGTGGTTAGCATTATACGGTTCAGACAGAGTACAAAATAGTAATATTACCTGTCTATATTACGACCCATGACTGTATAAAAGCTCCATGGTATTAGGTCTTCCGGGTGTTTATTCCACTTTCACCACAAAGAAGAAAGGAATATTTCTTTTTTACATATGCATGTGTGAAGAAAAGAAAAAAAATAAATTCCCAAGCATACACTAATATCCTCTAGAATGCAGATGAGAATGAAGGATCTAGAAGGGATGACACATTCTGGTCACTGCCTTCAGATGTGCCTCAGATTCCTGGGTTCTGAAATTGGAATAGTGATAGTGGCATGCACGGATAGATCATTCTGATGGAAAGCAGAATGATATTTATTAATATCATTATGGATAGGTTTTGGGGGAAAAAAAAAAAAAGGAGAGAGATGTTTTTCCCCCAGTTTTCTAGAGATGGTATATTTCTTCAGAAGAAAAATAAGAACTGTCAGAATTTATTCAGGTGTAGACCAGGCTTCATAATTAGTTAGCATTCCGATTATTCCAATTCAGGGAATGGTTTTATAACAGTATAAAAGATAGTAATATATAACAATAATCAACATTATCACCATAATATAACAGCAAAAATAACATACTAATATGTCAGAATCATAAAATATGGCCAGAATAAAGTCACATTTTTAATCTAAAAATGCCAATTCCATGAAATAAAAATAAAAATATTTAACAATCATATAGTAATTCTCTTAATTTTCAAAATTTTTGATAATATTAAAATATTTTGTTTTGATTTTATCATGGCTATAGCATTCTGACACTGAATTTCTATTATAGATTACATTAAAGACATTAGAATAATATGGCTGAGTACAAGTGAAATTTTAGATCATTTTAGAATGTGATCTGTTAAAAAATGGCTCTTGATTTGGGATAAAATCAAATCACAGAAATTGCTGTGGGATAAAACTTTAATTTTCAAGCTAGTACTCTTATACCAGTTTCTCAAACAGAGTTTATATTTAAGAGGGTGACAATGGGATAAGTGGATCCAAATGTCCTTATAATAGCATTACTCTTAGTTCCCAAATAGATAACTTTCCCAGACATACAATTCCCTTGGAAAAATAATCCCCCTTTCTGAGCTGTTGAAATTCCTTCTGCAGCTGCTAAAGCACAAGTATTTCAGGTGTTTAAGTTTTTGGAAACAAACAAAAGCAACAGATAGACAGTGATTTTCAGAGACTGACTAAAATCAACAACAATAAATTTAAACATTTACAAAGACAGAAGTGGAGCTTTTCACTTAATTGTGGGAAGAAGTTCTCAGTTAGCTTTGTTCACTACCTTGGCTGTGTTTGTAGTGGAATTTTATCCTGTCAAGGGATTCTACAGAATAGGGAAAATCCTTCGAGTTTTTTCCCTCTGTTCTGTCTGGTTTTGATATCTATAGGCTCTGCACCAGGCTTCTGTCAGGCATCTTGATGTAAGGGCAATCTAGGTGGGTTATTTCATAGGATAAGACTGACAGGGCTTGAGAAGCTGAGGTTACATTCATGCCAACTTTGATTCTAGTTTGATTCAAAGCACTGATTGGTCCACAAGCTTCGGAAAATATGTAAAAACCAATAACTATGAAAACAGTCAATTATTCCAAAATATCTGCTCTGCTTTAGAAGGCAACTGTCTTGGCATAAGCTTCTCTTCTCTTTGCTGACGACCATCTTGGTAGCCACAATACTTCCTCAGAGAATCAGATAAAAATTCAGATGAATTTCCCCAGGAAAAACTGAGGAGCTTTGATTTTTAAAGGATATATATAATTGTTTCAAGTCCAAAAGATAAAGACTAGACTGACTAAAAGTGTCTGAATAATGATTACAGGGAAAGGTCTGAATAAAGACAGAAGGAGAAGGATTTAGCCTGAGCAACTGGAAGTATGAGAAAGTGTTTGCAATGGAGACTTAGCTATTGAGAAACCAGATATCTGGCGATGAGGAATACGACAGAATATAGATTATACACTTCTTCAAATGAGATGGAGACAGCAAGTTGAGGGAATGCTCTTGCACATTTTATTCCAACGTACAAAAGATCTTTGAAAATATGAAGTTGGATGAGGTGGCAATGACCACGGAACAAGGCCTTACCTTAGCTTCAACAGCTAAAGAAAATAAAGAGAATGAAAACAATAGACCTCAATAAAGAAGAAATCAGTGAAGTGGTGGAAAAAAAGGCAAAGGCAAATATAATTTCTGAATTAGAGTCAGGAGAAAATTAAGTTGGATGTCAGTGAAAGCTTTCTAACTTTAAGCAGAAGGGTAGTTTACTAGGGAGATTTTAGTTTCTCTGTCAGTGAAGAATTTTAAGAGTAGCTCAGAGTTATCTGTCTGGAAAGACATAGCTATACATGACGATCCTTCCATTGTTGACCTTGAATTCTCTTGCTCTGATTTTTTTTTTTTTTAATATTTAAATCTGTGTTAATGACCTTCCTCCAAATTTTTCTTAGACTTCTTTTTGTTTTGTTCTGCTTAATAAATGTGTCGCATAAAATAAAACATGTATTTCACCGGAATATGTTCTACTCTGAATTTGCCAGTTAGGAAATCAATATCAGTTAGATAGCAATTTTTTTTTCTGCATTCCCTTCCTTAAACCAATCCATTCAAAGAAAAAAAGAAACTATTACAATACATAAAAATTATTGATAAAAAATATTGATCTGAAACATATCTAACCTCTCTGTAATGGGCCAGAAAACCTGATGTTTCTGATTTGAAAAGGATTAGAATTTATTTCTGTTCTGTTCTATAACACTTGTGTTTGTTTTGATTTTATTTTTCACTTGGAATATGGATGAGCAAATCTCAGTTGTTTTTCCATAAAGCTGCAAGGCATCTGGGCATCTCTATTGAATGCTACTCTTTGTAGTAAAAAAAAATATTCAGAACGTAACAGGTGCTGCCAGGTGAAGTCTCTTGGTAAACTAGCTCTCAGTTCTCAATCCATTTCGTTCAGTTTTATCAGCTTTCACTAGAACTGGAATTTAAGTCACCAGCATCATCACCACGGGGTCATTGCGTTTGATCAGATGGAAAAAAAAAAAAATAAGAATGACTGTCGAATTCATCCTGGAATTTCCAGAATTTGTAGCAGGCATTTTAACCTAGCATAAACCAAGATATCAAATGTGACAATTTCCTCCCACAAAATTGTGCATATTCAAATATATGGTTACACATAAATGTTTTCACCTAACCACAACAAGGTAGCAAACATGCTCATGCTCTGCTGTTTCACCAAGAAATCTTCCTTCCATTTTTCCCCTCAACTCCCATGCACAATTGGGTAGTCAAGGAATTTCCCTGTGGAAAGGAGAATGGTATTTTGCATCCAAATATTTTCTTTTTAAGGGTATTAAAATAAAATCTTTCAACTGAGTTTTAGAAGACAGCACCAAACATCATTCATCTTTGAAGAGAGACTAATTGTACAGCAGTGTGTCAGACATTCTGGACTGTCTTGCTTCTGCATCACAGCCAAGTTTAAGGATGAGATAGAGGCAAAGCTGCCTCTATAGTTACAGCTGCCTGCTATAGTTCCCTGGAGAACATCAAAGTTAAAACTGAGACATCTGCTGAGGTTATACATCTTCAGGATTGGGTAGCAACACAGCATGAGTTTTCTGGATTAAAATTCATATTTAAGATACTTCAGGATTAGTCCCTGCATACTTATGTTGCAATTTGGGAAGATTGGAAGACAACAGGCAAACTAGTACTAACTTTTCTAGCTTTCAACACAAAATGTTATCCATTGGATAATATACTTTGTATAATGGCATACTATGGGGTAATATCCATGAGATAACGTCCATGGGATAATAGGCATTATATGCTTCTGAGGAACTGCAGTGCCTGTCATCTAAGCTACTTGTTGGAGAATACTATTTTGCTTAAGGCATAGGTGGGTGGGTCTCACTAATTCAAAGGAGTTTTCTACTTACTTTATTAAAGTGATTGATCAAATCTTTATTTGGAGTTATTCTTAGGGGATTAACTAAGGTTCTTCCTCTGTAAGCAGAGTGCTGCTAAAGCATCTCTGTATTAGAGATCTCAGTATAATAGATCTTAGTACATAATAGATCCTAATTCTACAAAGACAGTCAATATGCTTAAGCATATAAGAAACTCTATCGGCAGCATTCGGTTCTGACTACAGTTTTCCATTCTTTTCGATGTTGCCAATTCAGCACACTGCAAAGTATTAGAGTATATAACCAGATTCTTTGAGATGATAGACATTATCACTAGAAACTTGAGGCCACTAGAAATGTCTTTCCTCTGAAAAGCACATCCAAAATGTTTTTTGATCACCCTTCCTTGCCCATGGATTTGCATTTTTGTATGTACACAGTAACAATAATCTATAATGCTCATGCAAGTGCATGATCTTGCAGATGTTTTTGAGACTTAAAGAGATACTGGTGTGCATCACTGAATGCTAGTAGATAACCAACTTAATTTCCTTCTTCATCTGTTTTCATTTTTCTCATCTTCCCTTGAGAGATTCATCCTTGGTCTTACTATAACTTTTGCAAAGTTTTAGTTCCTTTCCTTAGTGGAATTCAGATACTACAAGCTATAAAATAATATTCTTAAACACACCTTTTGACATTGACATTTACAAAACAATCTAATTGACGAAGGAACCACGGATTTTAAATAAGACTGGGAAAAAAATATACTAAAATGCCAGACTTTTTAGTTCTGGATGAAGAGATTCTTTGTCAGGGAGAATGCTTCCATTGTCTGGGGACTGCAGTCCTCAGCTGAGAGGAAAATCACCTCCTTATTGCAATGGGAGTTAAACAGAAGTGATGGGTACTCTGCTCTCTGGCCCCTCCGCTCTCAACGGAGTGCACTGACTCTCAGCTGAACCTGAATAGCTTGCTTTTATATGATTAACACATCCTTAAATATTTCATGCATATTGCTACAGCTTCTGCAGGAAAGGCTGAAAGCTCTTCCACTATGTAGCTGAAAACCCGGCTGTCACAGCAGTCTCCAAGGAAGTAGGAGTTTGGACATCTCTAGGCAAATTCAGAAGCAGAATCTCTATCTGCCAGATCCTGGAGGAATGCTGCAAGCTGTCAAAGTGTTCAATAAGGAGAAGGTGGCAGCAGCTGCTGCTCCTTTTATTTGGGACCTAACCCAGAAAGGAGTCTAGAAATTCCTTACTGATACCTCCTGCAGCCAGCCAGCCAGGAGGAATGCTGCACTTCTGAGCGAGATATCATATAAATCATGTCATAATAGATTGAAGAATCTAAAGTTTCTTGAAATATTTAGGCACTTAAAGGTGAAGATGGATATCTGTCTGTTGGCTTTTTGCAAGTTCCTAGATATCTACGTGTAATCTGGAGACTCAGAAGTTTGGCTTTTGAAACATTCAGAAATCTCACTAGAGATTTATACTAGAGCACAGAAGAGAAAAATCATGTCCAAGGAAAATCTCTTCAGATGCATATCTAAATTCAGCATTCAGTTAGCAATCAGTTCCCACAGCGCTGGTGCCACTGACACCAGCATCTCACTCTATGCACAAGTGCTTTTTATATTTACATTCAAGTTGTGATTCATATGTAGTAAGTAGACAAAATATATATACACTTCTACTGAGATGGTAGTACCCCAAGAGGCTCAGCATCTCTGCAGCCCCTTTAATATTAAAAACATCAAAGGTATGCAGTTATGTGGTGATCCATTTGGGAGCTTACATGAGCTAAAATATATAGACCTAATATTTCACTTGCAGAAACGGTTTATTTCCAGCAGTAAATATGATGTTTGTGAAATGAGAATAGACTATTTCAAACTGTTATAAGCCCACTGAATAATTGAATTATTACTCATCAGAGGGCAGTGTAATTTGTTACCTGTGTGATTCCAACACCCTGAATCAAAGTAATTACATTACTGGTGTCATTTAGTGAAATAATGCTGTGAAGGTCTCTATGAAGAGAGAGGCAATTGCTGAAAGGATTTTGTTGAAATAATAGCACCAATTCAGCTGGTCCTCTTGCTTCATCCATTGTTACTTTATTATATGGCTAAACAGCTCATTCAGCTGCATTTTGCTGGAGTGACAAATGTGAGCACTGGAAACAGTATCTATCGAGGCAAAAATGCACAACTTCTAAGGGGAAAGTACCCATCATATCTAGAGGCACAAATGTGCAAAAGGAAAGCGATTGATTAAATTTAACCCCTTCCCCCCCCCAAAAAAAAAATAAGCATAAAGGTAGGTTTATTATCCTCTAAAAATTCAAAGGCAAGATTCCACTAGAGATTTATCTAGTGCAAAGAACTAGTAGGAGAAGTTTGGAGGCTGTTTCAAACCACAGAGGAGTCACTTCCAAACACCATGTATTTGGTTTAAAAAAGTATGAAACTGGTATTAAAAATATGTTTCTTATTTTTAAGAATAAGCATAGTTAAGTAATTATTTTTCATCTGGTGGTAGATTATGGAAATAGAGGTATTCATGTATGTGAGTATGAAATGGTTTTTAGTGTGATATTTATCTACATCTTAATCTGTAATGCATTTATTGCAGTCACATTTCTGTGAGCCAGGACAATCCTGTACTCTTTGGCTTGCAGAAGCAAAGTCTAAAGAGCTGAAGGCATCTTATAAAAGTCAAATTTAAAACTTGCATATGCCTTTTCTTAAGATTTACAATGTTTTTCTTTAAGGTTTTATACATTATTGGAGAAGCTCGCCACCTTCTTTAACTTTCCTTAGGCATTTGACTCCAATGCAACTTAGAAGATACTGTGCAGGACTCAAAATTCTTGCATAGACAATAAATGCTATGAAGTATTATTTTGAAAAATCTGATTCAGGTACCTAAATTAACTTCAAAAGATGGTATATTTAATCACCAAGTGCAACAGATTACTAATTAAGGTCGTGATGAATGTTCTTACTTTTTCTGAGATATTGTCTAGACTGTGTAATAATAGCAGGAAACCTTTGCTAAAGAAAATGTTGTGCCTGGGTCTTCCTTGGTAAATTCAACACGTGCCCAGAAAAGCCATTGATTACCCTAGCAATCCACTTCTGTGGACCTACTTGAGGAACGTGGGCATAATTTAAAGGGTAATATGATGAGATGTAGCAAACACAAAAGGCAGTAAAGGAATAAAGAAATACCATAGAAAGAAATTCATTGCAGGAGCCGAGTTGGCATAAATGAGGATATTCAAAACACAGCCCTAAAGTTATTTTCAGTTGGTTTCACTAACACAATGTTTATACTCACAACAACTGATATTAGCAATCTGGTAATAAGAGCATTGAAATGTGTTTGCTCCCTGTGGAGTCAGTATAGAGCCAGACACAGCAAGGGCTGATAAGTCCCTCTTTAAGAGTTCCATCTAGTGTGATGCACTCAACAGGAGCTGTGACTTGGCATTTCCTTGGGGCTAACCTAAAAAAAAGAATCATGATATGGCTTTAAGGCAGATGTGCCTAAATAGCTATTGACTTCAGCTATTTAGGGTCTGTGAAGGTTTGTTGAGTCCTGACAGACATTATTACAACTTATAAACATATGAAAACAGTTCAGTCAGATGCCTTTCTTCCTTTGAGCCTTGGATCCTCTCCTCTCGTTCCTATCTTCACACTCCCCTGAATCTGCAAAATCCCTTGTTCTCACACCAGCGCTGGTAGGGGAGGTATCTTCAAATTGACTATGACAACTTGACAATATGTGGTCCGTTCCAGGGTTTGAGAAGGACTTGTCTCTAATCAGCAAAATGGAGACATAAGCCACTTTCAACAAGTTGTTGAACAACTCAGACCTGCAGTGCATTAAATTCCCAGCCAAAGGTTGAAACTCTGATAGCTGGAAAACTTTTGCCCTAAAAATAGATTTCTTTGCATTATTGGATTCATGTAGCATTTAATATAATTACAGCCCTTGTTGAAAAATTTATGTTCTACAAGATCTGGCTCGTAAAATCTGAGCTTTACAGTACTACTGTGACTCTGTTATAAGCCCCAAATGCTGAGTCCAATATTTATTATTAGGGAAAACAAATCCACACTTTTAAAAGTGTTCCATAATACTATAGTGTTTTAACAAATTCTGAACAGTTTTTTCCATCTGTGGATTTATCATTGTGCCTACACACATAAATAGAATTCCCATACACATACATTAATTTGAATAAAAACACAATTTTTTTTTAAATAGTTTTTCTGGTAAGAGCAGTCATTTGGAGAAGCAGTCTTTGTGTTACATAATTTTTAAAGGAGAGTGATTTTGGCTGAAGGAATGTTGTCAGCCTTTTTTAAAAATTACTCTCGTATTATCTTGAAATGATCTTCAAGAAACTGACAGTGCAGTTCCACATTATGGCATCTCAAGCTATAATTTCATGCTGAATTTCTCCTAGGAGGCAAAACCTGCAAAAAAAAAATTGCTTTTTCTTGTGATATTCCTCTCTTCCCTATACTCCTTACCAAATTTTTCTCCTTCTCAGCTATGACAATGCAGCTGCTGCTGGAGCCATTCTGATACAGATCAATGAAGTAATATGGATTGGAAAGCAAAGACATTCTGCTATTTTTGGACAAGCAATTTCTAATAATAGTCTATATTTTCTAATGGAAGAAGATTATCTGACCACATCTACCATTTAACAGCATAGCGAACTGCAGTCTACATTTAGCCTCCATCTTTGGATTGCACAGATAGTTATACAGATTGTGCTCAGCAGTTCTACATGGTGGACACTACTTTTCAGCAAGACTGGGGACAAGCAAGCACATCCTTCATCTCCTTGGATACCAAGGAGAAGCCTGATGGTGAGTGTGCTGATGGAGAAAGCCCTTGACAAAAACCCACCATGTCCGTATTGTTGTGGTAACAGGCGAAATGTTGACCGAACATCTTACGAGGTCCCACAGTCACAGAAGTATTTATTTCAGTCTTCTCAGTTTGGGAGAAGCTATTTGAAACATCATACTATTGCCTGTCATTTTCTGAAATGCATAGGGAGCTTTAAAACTCCCCTTGAGAGAGAATGGAAGTGTGAGGAATACCCTGATATTTTTAACATAAAGACTGGCCTGAGTCAACATATTCACCCTGAGGTGAGGCATCACGATTACATTGAAAAGGAAGCTTTCCAAGGTGTGCATAGAATTTGTTAGACAAAGGAAGAAACAAATCTGTTGAGAGAGCTGGAACAACAATAGGAGCAAGAAAGTTCAATGAGTTCATGGAAAATAATTTGTGCCTGAAAACTGTAAGATATATCAGTAAAGAAAGGATGTCAGCTCTAGGCTCTATCAAAAGCAAGTGCAAAAGATAATGTACCACATACGGAAGCTCTGGGAGAGTGGACTAGATGAGTGCACGGTGAGGTGGATGAAGAACTGGCTGGATGGCAGAGCTCAGAAGGTGGTGATAAATGGGGCCGGGGCCAGTTGGAGGCCTGTGGCCAGTGGTGTCCCCCAGGGATCAGTACTGGGCCCGGTGCTGTTCATCCTGTTCATCAATGGCCTGGACGAGGGCATGGAGTGCACCCTGAGCAAGTTTGCAGATGACACCAAGGTGGGTGGAGTGGCCGACACCCCGGAGGGCTGTGCTGCCATCCAGAGGGACCTGGATAGGCTGGTGAGTTGGGCTGAG